>PVIJ01011555.1:30890-54232 GCA_004024925.1 Scalopus aquaticus
GCATGAATAAATCTTAAAAAAAAAAAATAATTAAGGGGGCCTCCCTGGGGGCTCAGCGGTTAAGCGCTGCACCATGGCACTGTCGGCAGTGGCGAAGCGAGTTTGATGCCCAGCTGGGGAGATTCCCACATGGTGTGGCAGACCTTTCCTGCCTTGCCCGCTGCTCCCCTCAGCAGTGTATTTCCGTCGATCTGCCTGTTCTGCTCCCCACTCTGTCTCTGGTGAACCCTCTTGCCACCCCACGCCTATGGCCTGTACCCCAGCTTGTATGCATAAACAAATAAATCTTTAAAAAAAAAATTAAGTCTTCTAATCCATGAACACCAATGTCTTTCCACCAGTTAAGGCTTCTTCAGTTATATAGTATCCCCTAATACAGTAATGTATAAAACTGGATTTTTATTAATGGATTCAGAGCATACCTATAATCACACTACCTCTAACCTCCATTATCCTATGAAATTCTTAAATACAGTAATAATATACTGCAATATCTATATATCTCTCCTGTTTATTTTCAACTCCCTAAATAAGAATTCTCCACACAGCAGGCATTTTAAGAAAATAAATACTCCAATTTCATGTCCATCATGCCACTTACAGACTGTAAAATTGTCACACAATACAGTCACACCATCTTTCCAGGGTTTTTACCTTTGAAACATGGAAGTAATACCACCTCTCCTGCTTCAGTAATCTTAAGACTGCAAAGGTATAAAGCACTAACACAGGACTTGGTACACAGCAATCTTTTGGTAAATGAAAGCACTACTAGGTGATTGTGGGCAGAGGAATGCTGTTCTCAGCCCGGATAAGTCAAAGGAGATAAACCAGACTGAGGTGAGGAGTAGAACACTCACAATGGCTTGGTTGAACTTGGACTCAATTTCACCAAGGAGCCAATCAAAGGCCTCTCCACTGAGTCGAAACTCCTCAGCCATACGGCGAGAGCACAGGGTGGATCGCAGGTGGATGTTGAAGAGCAGTGTAGCATTCTCCTGAGCCTGCCGGCTCAATGGGTCATCCCCATTCACAATCACCAGCTTCTTGCTCAATTCCTTGACTCCTGAGGGCCAAACAAGGGGAGAAGTGATTAAAGACCAGGGCTCAGGAGACTACTATCCAACATCCTGGTGATGCAAAGCAGATACTCACCATCTACCACCTTGATGGGGTGCAGATCAGAGGGAAGGCGAGGGTTGATGTGGAAGATTTTCTGAGCATTCCAGATCATGCGCAGCAAATTACAGGGGAGGACAACCTAAGACAGGAATGAAAGGACGGGAGATTATGAATCTGCAATAACGCTGTGGCAGCGTACTTCTCCACTCTAGTCATCCCACATACTCACCTTGCTGTCGCCAGTAGGGAAGATGACCCTGAGCACCTCACGATCCTCACGCATCCGCTCAAATTCTCTTTCCAGCTCATTTTGAATGTGCGCATTGCTCAGCACATCCTTCACTAGATCCTCCTGCAGAGTGCGCCGCAGGGCCCTCTCATTGGTATAATCAAAGCGGAATCTGCAGGTGACAGGGGTGAAATCAAGAGGCAGGTGGGTTATGGGTTGTGAGCGCCAAAAGGAACACTGTGAAGCTCCTAAAGGTGTGCAAGCCCACAGGAACAGGGTTTCTAGATAAGGATCCTGCGTAAGGAAATATCAGGCCTGGGACTGGCAATAGGACCTGAGCTTGTGCCAGTCCCTCTGGGCTTTCCTTGTACGTTGCAAGGGACAAAGAGGGAATGGGTCTTAACTGCTCTCCATGAACCCTCTCCCATCACACAGTCTCCCAAGTCCAAGACATATCCTCATCCTACAATTGTGGTCCTGCCCCAGGTGTATCACCCAATTGCCATCTCCTTACTTCTTCTCAAAAGCCTTGTTAGAAGGCTTAAGGGTAGCCAGGTTCTGGAACTCAACACTCTCGCCTGCCAGGCCATCCTCGCCATAGCGCAGCTGCACCACCTGGTTGATGGAGTTCCGCACAGTTGCATCATACTTCACCATCACTGACTCCATGGACTTGATCAACCGCCGCTGGATATATCCTGGGGGGAGATATATCCCACTATCAACTATGGGATACAAGAGAATGACAAAAACCCAAAGACCTCCCTCCTCCTATCTTATGACAAGCCCTGCTGACCACCGTGGAATCTTAAACATGATCCTCAGAAGAGCCAGTGAGTAGCCCTCTCATCCTTGAGGCCTGCCTCCTAATGAAAAAAAGCCATGTTCACTACCAGATGAACCAGGGCTCTGTAGAGTTCCCCAGGAACCACCCCCTCTTTTGATAGGTCAGGAACAGAGAGAATGAGACTCTATCGCTCAATCATGGAATACTGTATCGCAATTAGAACAAGGATATTTGCACAACTCTTGAGCCCCAGTCTCTATTCTTTCCACTAAGGCCAAAATTACATCCCTGGAAATTGAAGTCTTTAGTCTGAGTATCCCCACGCCCCAGCTCCCAGGGACTTCTCAGGGACCTCACCCACTGGGTGCTAATCCACGGAAGGACCCTGGATCTAAAGGGCTCACCAGTCTCAGCAGTCTTGACAGCTGTGTCAATGAGGCCCTCACGACCTCCCATGGCATGGAAGAAGAACTCAGTAGGTGTGAGGCCAGCCAGGTAGGAGTTCTCCACAAAACCACGGCTCTCAGGTCCATAGTCATCCTTAATAAAGTGAGGCAGGGTCCGGTGCTTGAATCCAAATGGAATCCGTTTGCCCTCCACATTCTGCTGCCCGACAACAGCAATTACCTGAGAAATATAAAAGGTGGAGTATATTTAATTTTCATTGCCTTAAGAAGAAAGAATCCATGGGCCTCCATGGTGGCACAACAGGTTAAGCACAGTGCTGTGGAGCTGTCAGCGGCTGCAGTGTGAGTTTGATGCCCGGCCGGAGAGATTCCCACATGGCGTAGCAGACCTCTCCTGCCTTGCCTGCTGCTCCCCTCAGCAGTGTATTTTGGTCGATCTGCCTATTCTGCTCCCCATTCTGTCTCTCGTGAACCCTCTCACCGCCCCACACCTCTGACCTGCAACCCAGCTTGTATAAAGAAATAAAATCTTTCCTCTCCCTGCCACAATACATGTGTACTGTCCACTTTCTCCCACTCTTCAGCAAAGCCCCATATCTGTAAAGACAAGGCTTCCCACCTGGGAGATGTTGATCTTGGAACCTTTAGCCCCAGACACCACCATAGACTTAAAGTTGTTGTATTCAGACAGGGATTTCTGGGCAGAGGAGCCAGTCTTGTCTCGGGCATCATTCAGAATACGGTTCACCTGGTTCTCAAAAGTCTGCCGCAGAGTATTCCCTGGGGTGGGCTCCAACTCATTGTTATGCGCCTTCTCGATGACCTGGGTGCAAAGGAAGCAGAGCTCTCAGTAATTTACCAATTCCTGTTCTGTATCTTTTTCCTTTGACCCTTATGCTTTTTTTGCTCTTGCTGATGCCCCTGAGAGTCTCTTATTCAGTCTTTGTCCAGCTTTCCCTCTCACCTCTATCACATCCTGTTTGGCCTTCTTAATAGTATTCTGAATGTCCTGGTAAGTCTTAGAATCAGCAATGGAGTCCCCAATGCCAATGGTATGACCTAGGAATAAAAAGAAGCATCAAGACACCCTGGTTTGTACTCCCAAGAGACAAAGGATAGAATCACAGCGAACAGTGTTGATGGAAGGACACCAAACCCAAGAAGGAAAGGAAACGGGATGGAAAAAAAGCAGTAAGAAGTGGGAAAGACAGGTTTCATAGACAGGGCTTGGCAGAGAACCTATACTTACCTTCAATGAGGAGCCAGTTGTTAATGACAGTCTGAATGTTAGAGTAGAAGAGGCGAGTGATGTCATGACCCATCTCTAAGTAAGAGATGTGGACCAGGGAGCCGGCTGATGTGCCCAAAGACTTTTTACACAGGATGCCCATGATCAGCTCCCCATTCTCCACCACCACCTACAGACAAAGCACCCAGCCCACTTAAGGCCACTGTTCTGGTTCCCATGGACAAATGCTATCCCCACACATCGAGAAGTCAAGACCCACCTTGGTGTCACCAGGGGAGATGTGCTTGTAAGGGCCACTGTCCTCATCATCAGGATGCGTGCTGTGGGTGCGGATACAGTTGATATGGCCTGGTATGATGAGAGAGAAGATCTGTTTGCCTGTCCACAGGGGCCGGGGCTTCAGGATGGCTGGCTGTGGGACCTTCCCATCCCACGTGGACAGGAACATGAGGAGGTTCATCACTTCACCCTGTGAGACAGAGTAAAACAAATGGGAAATCAAAACTGCAGGCCTCATCACTTGGGAATGTCAAGGGAGGCCACACTCTCCAAGGGGGAAAGTCAGGTTTTGGAGGCAAAGGCATGCCAGAGTGTTTTTAATAAAAAAAAAAAAAAATTCATTGCAGGGCCTCCTTGGTAGACTAGGGGTTAAGACTCTGCGCTACCACCACTACCACCTGAGCTCACTTCCTGGCAAGGGAACTAACCCACATATGGCACAGCAGATCTCTCTTGTCTTGCCCACTGCTCCCCTCAGCAGTGTATTTCAGTCAATCTGCCTGCTCTGCTCCCCACTCTGTCTCTGGTGAATCCTCTCACCCCCTTGTACCTCTCTGGCCTACACAGTTCAATGCAAAAATTCTTAAAGAAAAAAAACATTAAATATAAATTACTTCTAATAATTAGGAAGGTAAAATACAGAAGTAGATAAAATTTTAACAAAATATTTTTCCTCCACCTTTACTTTCCAGACAACACCTACAATATACAACATTTTAAGGAGTTAAAAGGGGTTTTTAGTCTCTGATCTTTCCTAAGTCTCTTTCCTTCTGCTTCATAGAAAAAGTCAGTCAGTGAATAACAAACTAGGGCAGATTATTTTATACAGATTAAATCAGTACTGCAGTATTTGATTAACAAAGCTTCCGAAGATTTTGTGATTCTTGGGACTTTTTTTGATGTAAGAAGCAACCTCTTTATTTATTCATATATTTCCCATAGTGATTTTTCCCCTTGGTATTCTTCTGTCATTGCCCTTAAGAATTTTTAAAAACAGGTAGCGCTGCGCTGTGGAGCTGTCGGCAGCAGTGATGCGAGTTTGCTGCCCGGCCGGGGAGATTCCCACATGGCGTGGCAGACCTCCCTTGCCTTGCCCGCTGCTCCCCTCAGCAGTGTATTTCTGATCTGCCTGTTCTGCTCCCCACTCTGTCTCTGGTGAACCCTCTCACCACCCCACACCTCTGGCCTGTACCCCAACTTGTATGTATAAATAAATAAATCTTAAAAAAAAAAGAATTTTTAAAAACAGGAAATTAAGCATTATTAAGCATTATTAAACAGGAAATTAAGCATTATATTGCTATATATATTATATTAATATATTTTTATTTATATATGTAATATATATTTATATATACATAACAAATATATATATATATATAAATATATATATAAAACCTGCTTTGTGTGAAACCATGGTGTAAAGCATAGCTGGCATTTACTGCTTATTTAGTCATGAGAGCTCACTATTATCAGCACAATTTTTGAAGGATGAACACAGAAACAAGACATTTAAAATAAAATTCATAGCTTATCCTTCCACTTGCCAGCCTGGGGCCACCTCTGCTATCTGAGCCAAGTTTTATCATAGGACCACATACCCGCTCCAAGAAGACATCCCTCTTAGTGAACTTGCGCACTGCAGTGAGTGTGTCCTGCACAATGCCCATGACAGGGCGATTGCTCTGGGGAGTGACAATCATCCTTGGCACCATGGCAAGCTCCTGGATCTCTGCCCGTGTCTCCAGAGACTGTGGCAGATGCAAATTCATCTCATCTCCATCAAAGTCGGCATTATATGGAGTAGTCACACTGCAGTGAGAGAGAAAAGACAGTCGAGGAGATGCCTGCATGGGAACCTCAAGGAGCCACCAGCCCTTCTCGCCTGCCTCCCTCAGACAGGACTGACCTAAGATTCAATCGAAAAGTAGACCAGGGGAGGATGCGGACCCGATGACCCATCATGGACATCTTGTGCAAAGTTGGTTGTCGGTTGAAGATAACAATGTCCCCATCACACATATGCCTCTCCACCTGTGGTGTGAAGCATGGAAAGTCTCAGTGAAGGGCAAGTGCTAAGAATGCCTAACAGTGGACCCAAAATGCTTTATGAACAGAAATGGATGGTATTGTGTTCTATTTCACTGCAACACTTATCAATCACCCCCTATGGGCTAGGGTCTGGGCAAAACACAAGGTTATCAGAGATAACTAAGAAAACACCCACCAGGGGCCTCCCTGGTGGCACAATGTGTTAAGTCTCAGCACTATGAAGCTGGCTGCAGCCAGCTTCAGTACCAATTCAATCCCTGGCTAGGGAGCTGACCCATATGGCGCAGCAGACGTCTCCTGCCTCACCCGCTGCTCCCCTCAGCAGTGTATTTCAATACATCTGCCTGTTCTGCTCCCCACTCTGTCTCTGCTGAATCCTCTCACCCCCCACACCTCTGGCCTACACCCTAGTTCTTGTATGCATAAATAAAACTTTAATTAAAAAAAAAAGGAAAGAAAGAAAGCACCCACCAACCTCAACTGGAAACTCAGTTGGTGAAAAAAACCAAGAGATTCTGAACACAAAACTTTCTGGTTCTTTCCCTCCCCAGAACTCTCTTCCCTGCCATATACATCCCTCATGCTGCCCTTAAATTTACATAATCTTCACCCTGAATGCCAGTGGCTAGCAGCTACAAGCCTGCCTAGGACAATAGTCCTAGTCAATAAGCCTAAATACTGATCAACAAGATAGTCTCAAACGGCGCCTTCACCACAGCCCCATTTCAGGAGCCTCCTATTCAGATGAGTCAGAGACCCCAGCCTGTTAACATGCCTTATAGCCAGTCTGCAGGTGAAGATCACTAGGCTTGGGATGGAAACGCAGGTCAATTCGATCACCATTGTCTCGGATAATGTACTTGGCCCCTGGGTACTGGCTGTTCCCCCTGCGTACTAGTTCTTGAAGTCTAAAAATGAAAGAGGTGTAATGAACAAAATGCTATCAACCACCCCCACCTCAAAGCCCAAGTGGAAGCCCAAATTTCTAAACTCCAACATTCCCTCCTCCTCACCCCCATCTCCCCAAGCCACACCAGGCAGGGCTTCTGAACTGAAGCACACCTGTCAATGTTGAAAGGAGTGACAATCTCTGCAAAGGTCATGTTGGCGGCAATGGAGCGAGGCACGCCAACCTGATCAATGGAAAGGTTGGGGTCGGGGGTGATGACCGTGCGGGCTGAGAAATCCACTCTCTTGCCCATCAGGTTCCCTCGCACTCGGCCTTCCTTGCCTTTCAACCGCTGCTTTAGGGACTTCAGGGGACGCCCAGACTTTTGCATGGCCTGCGAGGAAACACAGGGTGAGGGTGGGAGGCATCCCAGAGGTCAGCACTGGCCCCTCCTCTAGAGCTTGGAGGCCCCATCCCATCCCAAATCCCTTTCCTTCTCAGGAACAAAGTGAGAACTGACTGACTCACCCGGGGCAAACCAGGCAGCTCATTGTCCACCATCGTGGCCACATGGAACTGGAGGAGCTTCACATCCTCTGCAATAACATGAGCCGCTGCGCCGTTCTGCTCATTGCGCCGAAGCTGATTGTTGATCTTCACAATGTCAGCCAGTTTGTGAGTCAAGTCGTCCTGCAATAGGAACTCCGCATCCTCACAATCCAGCCATCTCTGAACACCAGCACAGGCTGTCATTCTCACACCACCCTCTCGCTTTCAGGAAAGCACCTTCATGACCTTTTAACCATGTTAAGGGCCTTCTTCTGGATCACACAGCTAGGGTACTTTCACACCCAGGCGATCTGCCCATCACCCATACACACTACACTCCACCACAGGCGCCCGCACACCTTCACCTCCCACCCAGAGGGCTCCTTCCCATAAGACCCCCAGCCATCCAGCTTAGAAAAAGTCAGGAAGCTGCTGACCTGGTTGCGGGCAGAGCCCTGCATCACCACAGCAGGCCGTACAGAGAGGGGGGGCACAGGCAGCACTGTGACAATCATCCACTCAGGCCGGGCGTAACGGGGCTCCATGCCCAGCACAAAACACTCCTCATCTGAGATGCGCTTGAAGATCTCATGTACTCGCTCAGGACTCAGCAGGATCTTCTTCTCCTGAGAGTCCTCATTGACATGCTTCCATTCTGCATACAGTTCCAGGCCAGAGCGCCGGATCCTGGGCTGGTACCTCCCACAGCCACCGTGGCCCTTCCGAGGAGGGAGGGGTTGTCAGAGTCCAGAGGTCTGGCCATTTCCCCCACATCAGACCAGTCCCTCCCACATCCTTCAGTTTGGTTTCTCCTCTTTCCTCCCACCAGACTTCCAGGACCACCACCCAACCCCCCTCCAGTCTCTGACAGACCCAGTTACCTTTTCTTTGGTCAAATCCTCATCGCCTTCAGGTTGTTCCACGCCAAATTTGTTGTCCATCTCCTCCCCACCCTCACAGATGTTTTTGCCCTTGCAAAGGTCATAGACGTGTGTGAGTCGTTTTTTGGGCTGTCCCTTGGATTTAGCCAAAATGTCCTTGATCTTTGGGTTGTTCTAACAACAGAGCAGAGCAGAGTCAGTTGGGCCTCCTTCTGCAACTCCCTCAGGAAGACCCTCACCCTGGCCAAGGCCCATCCCCCACTTACAGAGTCCACAAGCAATTTGGAGCAGAAGAAGCAGACACAGCGCAAAACTTTCATTGTCTTCACCAGGAAGCCCACATGGAACACAGGTTTGGCCAGCTCAATGTGGCCAAAGTGGCCAGGACACTCTGTCATGTTTCCTGTGGGAACAGATGCCTGACACTGTCCTCCTAGTTCTTACCTCAGACACCACGCTTCCAGGTGTCCACCCTCAGGCCTGGTTTTCTTTAAGGACCCAAGCCCCTCTCCTGGCCCTTCAGGATTCCACACCAGTCCCTAGTACTCACCTGCACACGTTTGGCAGCGACCAGTCCGCTCAATTACCCCCTGCCTTGGATCCATCAGTCCCCCCAGCTTGGGGCGGCCTCCCTCAGTCGTCTCTGGGTATTTGATACCTCCCTCTGTCACAGACATTCGCTTCTGCATTAAAGAAAGGATAATACAATTAAGTAGAGTTGCTAGTTTCCAGTCGTCATGCTGGGGGTTCTTTAGTAAGGTCTCAAAGGGCTCCAAACTACTTACAGAGGAGCTAACTGGGTTTACTCTGGGGATGGGGATGAGGGGCAGTGTATGTAAGTGTGCATATACCTCTGAAATGTCAAAGTCAAATATCAGAAGTCAAAAGCTTATTCCAGTCATTGGTTGAGTGGAAAGGGGGGGTACTCAAACTAGAGTACAATCAACCCTAGGTTCTATACACAATGCCTACCTCTACTTGAACTCCAAACATCCCTACAGGTTGAATTTCTAGGTCATTAATATCCACAGGATTTAGCCAGAAAAAGTAGTAAAAGTTGTTTTAATGGGAAAAAAGAATTGATACCTTCTTTCTCCCCCAAAGCTGAAATCAAGCCCAAAATCTGAGTTCCTGGTGGGAACCTCTCTTCATGGCACCCCACAACAACCTAGCAGTCCTGTCCCAAGACATGCCCTGCCAACTCTAACTTCAGCACCTGAAGTTAGGCACTCTTTGCCCCATCCTTATCTCGTTTCCAAGGGCCTAGCTAGCCTGAATCCTTCATGTTCAGATGGTGATTCTATGATAAGAAAGAAAAGCCAGGTGCCAAAGTGATAGACTGATGGAAAATATTTGGAAAGAAGTGAATGGTAGCACTTCATGAGATTCAGGTAGTGTCAAGGACCAGAATCCTGAATGGTTGAACCAGGACTCAATGGGCCCAATTCAGTGAAAGAAAGATGGAAGGGGAGCTCAGAAACAGTTATGAGATTTCATCCCTGGTCTAGCGATTGGTCAAGGCAACCTTTATAGCATCCTGCCTCGCCCACTGCTCCCCTCAGCAGTGTATTTCAATCTGCCTGTTCTACTCCCTACTCTGTCTCTGGTGAATCCCCCCCACACACCCCAGTTCTGGCCTACACCCCAGTTCTTGTATGCATAAGTAAATAAATATTTAAATAAATAAGTTAGCTAAGTCTTCTTTCCAGAAGAAATAACTTAGAAAAAATTAAATACTATATCAACTCCAAACCAGACACTAAACAAACCTCATATACCTTGTTTTCTCCAATCCTAACCACTAGCTGAATTTGCTAACTAATGAATTAAACAATAGAAACCTGAGGTTTCATGAAGTGACTTACCAGAAGTCCTCAATCTCATGAAGCCAGCATAAGTTAAACTCAAGGTCTCTGTGGTTTCAAACACAGTCAGCCCATCCTACTGTTCTACAGCAGAATAATTAAACTCTAGAATACATCTTATTGGGACAAGCACATTCTAATTTTCACAACTATCAAAATATGCTTGAGAGGTTCAAGTCCAGGCAACAAGAAAGAGAACCTATTTGAATTTACCTGTGTACCAATTCTACTCCATCATTTTGGAAAAATAGACACACGAGTTCAAATAAGCAAACTGCAGTGATTATGAGTGACTATACCTTCTTCAGCTACCACCACACCCCGGGTAATATTAATGAGTTCCACTGACCAGCGCAAAAGACCCAATTCAGTCTTAGCTTGTTGACCAACCACACATTGCAAATGGGTCACTTCCTTGAAGCTGCCCACTCTGCCTCCACACCCTCTCCCTTCCTCCTTGGTTATTTTTCTCCTTCATGTGTTCCTCTGCCTTAGTCGGCTCCTTAAAAACTGCTGCTCCCCAAGGTTTTAGCTCACTCACAATTCTCATCATACCTCATATGCTGTCTATATTTTCACTATATACTGATGACTCTAGGCCTCACTTTTCTTCCAAACTTTGGAATCATGTATTAAACTATCTACTGAACCTCCCTACAAATATCCCACTGGTAAAGGAAACCCAACAAGTCTATAAGCAAACTCCCTTCTTTACAAAAATCTCTCCTTTTCCTTTATAGTTTCCATCTAAGATGGTAGCAGCAGTCAGAAACCCAAAACTTAGCTTTAATTACCCTCAAGCAGGGGCCTCCCCGGTGGCGCAGCGGTTAAGCGCTGCGCTGTAAAGCTGTCGGGCGGCAGCGGCGACACAAGTTCGACACCCAGCCAGGGAGATTCCCACATGGCGCAGCACACCTCTCCTGCCTCACCTGCTGCTCCCCTCAGCAGTGTATTTCCGTCGATCTGCCTGTTCTGCTCCCAGCTCTCTCTGGTGAACCCTCTCGCTGCCCCACACCTCTGGCCTGCACCCCAGCATGTATGCACAAATAGATAAATCTTTAAAAAAAAAAGTAATTACCCTCAAGCATAAAATAGTTTAAAGAGCATGGTTTGGAGTCAGAGATCCCTGGTTTGGAATTGTGGTTCAATCACAAATGAATTATGTCACTGTCAAAACTTAATAACCAGGGCCTCCCTGGTGGTGCAGCGGTTAAGTGCTGCGCTGCGGAGCTGTTGGCAGAGGCGAAGATGCCTGGCCAGGGAGATTCCCACATGGTGCAGCAGACCTCTCCTGCCTCACCCGGGCTCCCCTCAATAGTGTATTTCCCTTGATCTGCCTGTTCTGCTCCCCACTCTCTCTGGTGAACCCTCTCGCCACCCCACGTCTCTGGCCTGTACCCCAGTTTGTATGCATAAATAAATAAATCTTTAAAAAAACAGAAGACTTGGGCCTCCCTGGTGGCGCAGCGGTTGAGCGCTGCACTGTGGAGCTGTCGGCAGCCCACGATGCGAGTTCGATGCCCAGCCAGGGAGAATCCCACATGGTGCGGCAGACCTCTCCTGCCTCACCCACTGCTCCCCTCAGCAGTGTATTTCTGATCTGCCTGTTCTGCTCCCCACTCTGTCTCTGGTGAACCCTCTCGCCACCCCACGCCTCTGGCCTGTACCCCAGCTTGTATGTATAAATAAATAAATCTTAAAAAAAAAAAAGAAGACTTAACAGCCTGCTTAAATCCAGGATATAAAAGGTATTCAAGAAACGACAGCAATTTTTATCCAAATAGTGGTTATTTATTGTCATCAAGTAGATAATTTTTATCTCCTAAATATTTCTTTAATCTTGTCCCTCTTCTCCATCCCTCCAATCACTGCTCTGGACCAGGCCTTTCCTTTGTAATCTACATCACCGTAGTTCATAGGTGATAGTCTCTTTCCAATCCATCCACACTACAACTGGCATGCTCCTAAAACAGAAACCTAATTTTCACACCCTCTTCTCAGACAGTTTACAAAAAGGGTTTTACGACATCTCTAACCTTTCTTCTTTCTCTACATCCAGTTCTCCTCCTTCCACATCAGTAACAGCGCCCTTATTGTCTTCCTATCACCAACACTTGCGCTCACACCTCCAAGTCTGTGCACATGCTATTGTCTTTGCTCAGATTCCCCTTCCCATAAGAAAAACTGCTATTTCAACTCAGTTTGGGCACTGCTTCTTCCAAAAGCTCCCAAGCCTTTTCTACAGCCTCCCAAGACTAACTGGTACCCCTCTTCTGTGCTCCTGCAGATTTCATATGGCAATGAAATGATCTAATAGGGTCTGTTTTCCCCACAGATGATAAGCATCTCTTTGGCAGGTGGCATTCCTATCCTCCTAGACCCCAAGGCTCCCAATAAATGTTAAGCTGAGCTAAACTGCTTAGAACTCTCCACTGCAGAGAAAAGAGAAATGCCTGTCCCTTGACAGTCAAACTAACAATCCCCTCATAATGAGTATGATTAATCGCTGAGTAGAAACCAAAAAGAACTACTGATATAAGGCTGAACAATTATCAAGATAATCTGATGAAATCTTAGGGAGACAGCTCTAGTGGGTGACTATAAGTTCACAAAGTTGGAATCCCATTAACTGTACTGTGTCTTATGAGAAACTTCAAGAAGGGGTTTATTCACCTTGAACGAACCAGAAAAAAGGAGACAGGAATCTGGTTGCCAAAGGAGTCACTGAAACAGGAAATAAGGGAAATCATCTCAGAACCTTTAACCTCTCTCTACTTGAAATCCATGCTCACTAAGCCAACACACACTTTGATGACTAATTCTGCTGCCAGGCAATGAAAACTGGGCCAGAGGTTGTCCTGGAATATGTTCGACTATTCTCCACCAGAAGTTAATCAATTGTTTTACTTGAATTAACACTGTATTATAACATTATAAGTTTCAGGTATGCTTCATTATAAATCAAAATAAATACTCTTTCTTTCCTGCCTTTAGCAAAGAACATAAGGTCCGGACAACCTGGCTCCAACTATGTTTAGCTTACCAACCTCCCCAGGCCCGCCCCCCCCCCCACCATTTAAGTTCCAACTGCAATAGATTTCTCAAAATTCCTATTCTCCATATATCCCCTCCTTTTCCCTAAAGTTCTTTAAGACTCAATTAAAATGTCACAATTTTGTAATCTTCTGTAACTCTTCCCAAGCATATCCACACCCCAGCAAATATCTCGACAACTTTAATTACTTGTTTACACATCTGTCTCTCCCACTGGACTGTACTCCTTGAGGGCAAGGATCGTGTTTCCTTTATCTTTATATCCTGAGCACCTAGCACAGTCACCAACACAAGGCAGGAATTTATCTGCCACACCTAGAGGACATCCCTCACTAGATTATAAATGATTTGAAGACAAAAATGATCTGATTTACCACCCATGATGTCGACATTCTATCTAAAGGAGTATGTTACTGTTTTAAATCCCTTTGGAGTAAGTTGGAGTTTAAGTTAGTTATTCTTTCCATAGTAGACAGCTGCTTTTAAAGAATATGGGGTTAACTCCTTCAAAGGTAATCAAGCACCTATTTTGTACAAGCTTTGCATAAACTACTAGCATTAACCCTACTTGCTTTCTTCCTCTTACTCAGCAGCATCCAACTCCATCTTATAACAAAGATAACAGCTCTCCACCCTACAGTCAATTCTAAGAGCCTTCTATCTCATACACCTCACCAAAAGACTTTTGTAAAATATCCTATCCTTAAATATTATCTATCAGGGCCTCCCGGGTGGCGCAGCGGTTGAGCACTGCGCTGTGGAGCTGTCGGCAGTGGCGACGACACGAGTTCAACGCCCGGCCGGGGAGAATCCCACATGGTGGGGCAGACCTCTCCTGCCTCGCCCGCTGCTCCCCTCAGCAGTGTACCTCTGATCTGCCTGTTCTGCTCCCCACTCTGTCTCTGGTGAATGCTCTCGCCACCCCACGCCTCTGGCCTGTACCCCAGCTTGTATGTATAAATTAAAAAAAAAATCTTTAAAAATAAAAAAATAAAGGGCCTCCCCGGTGGCTCAGCCGTTGAGCACTGCGCTGTGGAGCTGTCGGCAGCGTGCGATGCGAGTTCGACGCCCAGCCAGGGAGAATCCCACATGGTGGGGCAGACCTCTCCTGCCTCGCCCGCTGCTCCCCTCAGCAGTGTATTTCTGATCTGCCTGTTCTGCTCCCCACTCTGTCTCTGGTGAACCCTCTCGCCGTCCCACGCCTCTGGCCTGTACCCCAGCTCGTATGTATAAATAAATAAATCTTTAAAAAAATAAATAAACTTCTCTGAGTCTTTAAAAATATATATATATATATATTATCTATCCCACAAGAGGCCCCTTAATCAACCAGCCTGCTACCCAAAGTTGAACTCTTATTCCCTCAAAATACAGGAGCACTGCATGCAATGCAAAATAAAAACAAAGTCTCCCATACTGCTACATCCCAAGATGACCCCTGCAAAGTTTTGTGAATAGCCGTCCATCCTTATTTTAAAAAATACAAGTATGTTGCCATTTTTACATCGATGGGACATCATGCTGCATACTGTTCACTAACTTCTACATTTATCCAGACTCCCAAACATTACCAGTTCAGTGTCCTTAGTGTTTCAGTAACTTTCAAAGCAATTCGTTGGGCAAAAGAGAGCCACTTATTAAATACGTAGATAGATCTGGAATCTTAGTATTTGTGTACCACCAACTTCATAATATTTTGAAAAAATATACACACACAACTGAGAAAAGTAGTTCAATGTTAAAAGGTTTTATTTCCTAAATAATCATAATTAGTTCCTCATGACGCCTACTGGACAGTACACAACTTCTAAAATCTTGGAATCAGATTAGAGAACAATCCTTTATTTCTTACTTTTTAAATTTTTAAAATATTTTTTACTTCTTACTCCACCCTGATTTTTTTTAAAGATTTATAATGCATACAAGCTGGGGTACAGGCCAGAGGCGTGGGGTGGCGAAAGGGTTCACCAGAGACAGAGTGGGGAGCAGAACACGCAGATCCACGGAAATACACTGCTGTGGAGAGCAGCAGGTGAGGCAGGAGAGGTCTGCTGCGCCATGTGGGAATCTCCCTGGCCAGGCGTCAAACTTGCATCGCCGCTGCCGTGCCACCAGGGAGGCCCTCCACCCTGATTTTTTGCCCAATATTTAGTTAACTGCTAAAAACGCAACTGCCCAACAATATGACGTCATTAAAAGGCATTTGGCGCCACCTACTGTTGAAAGAGACTTGCCTAGAACTATTAGTAGTTCCCAGGACAGACAAGACAATCAGTAACAGCTGTTTTCTGTGCTTCTCTTGAAAACTTAAAATATCTCACTGGGTTCCTGTGAGTTTGCTGTGGTGCCCCAGCACAGTTTGGGAACAGGGAACTTAACCTATTGCAAAGTTTTTATTCTACAGTAAGAATAGACCATGAATTATTCAACAGGATTCCTAATAGCATTTAGCAATATGTAAATTGTCCTTTTCAAACAATATTGCAATAAAAATTCTTCTACACTTATTTTTGTGTAATTGTCCAATTATTTAATTCAATAATTTATTCACCTTTTATTACATGCCTATAATGTGCCAGGCACTGAGATGCTTAAGAGAGGTGAAAACAAAGACCCTCAGAAATTTACACTCTACTAAGGAAGAAACAGAAAAACTAATCTTTTTAGGTAAGTAGTAAGAACTTTGAAATGCATGACATCAAACTAGGCGCTACAGAATGCAAGAAGGTGCTATTTAAATCAGGGAAGAACTAACAACATGCACTGAACAGAGAATATGCTGGTGTAAAGGAATAGGCCTAAGGAGGTCTGGGCAATATTGTTCTAAACAGGATAGTCAATAATAAAGTCCTTGTGGAGCAATGAGCTCACAATGTCGGAAGCACAAGCAGGTATTGTGGTCTATTTAAGAAGAGCAAAAAGGAGACTGTAATAAAATGGATAATGAGAGGGAGTGAGATTATACAGGACCTCACAGGTCAGAGGTAGGAATTTGGACACTTTGGAGAGGATTCCATTCCGGGAAGGAACATGCTGAAAAGATTTCTCCACCTGTTCTGCAAACTGTAGGAGGGAACTACTAGGGATAGGGCTTCTGTAGTAGTCCATGAGAAAGATGGTGGATCTGGAGATGGCCAAAAATTGCTGGATTCCAGACATGGACTGAAAGGCAGAACTGACAGACAAGCAGATGGATTGAATGGAAAGTGTGAGAATGAAAAAAGCCAAAAATAGCTTTTAGGTTTTGGGTCTGAGCAAGTGGATGGATGGAGTGTTCCTTCCTTTCTAAACCAGGAAAAACTGGGGGAGGGGCATATTTGGGGGAGAAATTTAGCGTTTTTTATTGAAAGATAATTTTTTTGAAGTGCTATGGGTGAGCCAAGAAACATGTCATTAAATAACTGATAAAACTGTCAGATTATCTTCCAAGATTGTAACAACTTGTCCTCCTACCAACAATGTGTTAGCATGCCTAATTTTCACTATTTTTGCCAGTATGAAAAATATTCGATGAGGAAAAACATTTCATTTTCATTTGCATGTTTCTATTAGTAAGCTATTTTTTATTGGCCATTTGTCTACTTCGGTGAAATAACTATCCCCAGTCTTCATCCATCTGTCTGGTTGTGTGTGCTCTCCTTACAAATTTGTAATGTTCCTTTTATATCAAGAAATTTAACCTTCCATCACATGGCAAATACTGTTTCCCAGATCTGCTTTCTAGTTTTGTCTGGGGTATCTTTAATATACAGAAATGGCCCTTATATTTATGAAATGTGCCTTGCTCCTCCTTGTATATGAAATACTGAGCTCAGTGCCTATCACAGAGTAGTCACTCAATACAATTTACCTGTAATTAACTCATTACTATTAAGGATTTCTGCCCTTAGTATCACCCCCCAAATACATGCTGTATTTTTTCTACAGTGTACAGGTTTGTGTTTTAGATTTAAACGTTAGGTCCATCTACTATTTACTCTTTGGTATAGTGTGAGTTCAGGAAATTCTAACTCCTGTTACAAAGGCCACACAGCTGAGCCCTCTGCTTCAGGAAAATTGTCTATCAACACACAGAGCAATTGGATTCCATTTTCTCCCACCAACTGGCTGCTTCCAGTTCAATCCACAAAAGGCGTGCAAGTCACCAACAGCTCTAATACCCTGCTCTGCTTCCACATTCTTAGCTCTCCTCTCCAATCAGTTCTTCATAGGAAAACCAAAGTAGTAGTTTCGTTTTTCACGCAAACTCAATGTCTTGCTCCTGGTTTTAATTCTACAATGGCTTTCTACCGAAAACACAACTAAATCCAGATTCCTTACCATAACTTACAATATTCCACCTGGCCTGCTTCATCTCAGCCTCGACATTTCATTTGCTTAACATCCTCCCATTCTCACCCACTAAACCCTAACCACTCGAATCTTCTCTCAGTTCCTGTAATACTCCAAATTTATTTCTCCCTCAAGACCTTTACACTTGCTCTTTCCTGTCTGAAAAGCTCTTGTCCTAGAATCTATGGCAAAGATAGCTGGCAGCTTCTCACCATTCAGGTAACATCCTCGGACAGGCCATTTCAGATCCTAACACCCTATTTAAAGTAGCCTCACTTCAGTTACTCTCCGTGCATTTAACCCTCATTTTATTTCAAGTCACTAGACGTTAACTGAATTGTTCATTCCTTTATTCGTATGTTTGTCTGTTTCAAACCCTGTTCCCACAGAAGGGACACAGACGACAGGGAGCTCGTCTGTCTTGATAAGCTCTGCATCGCCAACGTCAGTAGTGTCTATCACATACAGGTGGTCAATGTTTGTAGTTAAAGGTGAGGAAATCTGGAGTTCGCTTCTTATCCAACTTTCAAAGGTCCCTAGAATTCGTGTTCTCGTTAAAAATCTGTCACTCTGCGATGTGGCGTGTCCCTCCTCCTTCCACTCCATCCTGCGGCCATAACCCCAGGTAGGACACAGCGATTGCCCACACCCCAGCAAAATTTAATTCTTGGGGCCGCACAGCTTTGGAGCAGCCAGCCCATCCTCCTGTTCCATCACCCTCAAACAGCGAAAAGCAGTTTCCTCAAGCCCCGCCCGCGGCGCGGGAAGAAGGAGTGGGAGGACAGAACGGCTTACCAGTTCATCCGGACTGAGGACTCCGAACTGCACTCTCTTGATGGTGCGCAGCGGGCATGCGCTGTCCCCCGAGGGGGGGCCACCCCCATGCATCGCGGAGGCAGGCGCGCTGCGCAGGCGCAAACCTCACTACAAAAAGCCTGCGCCGCCTCCGCCTAGGTGCTCAGACCCCGTCGGGGCGGCCACCGGGAAGGACCTCCCCGAGTAGGGGGGAAAAAGCCGGAGGAGGGGAAAGTGGGGGAGGGAAAGAGGCGGGGAAACGAAAAGGAGCGAAAGGCGCTCTCCTCCCCCTTTCCGGAGATTTTTCGTCTCCCAAAAAGGAAAAAAAAAAGAAGGGGGAAAGGAAAAGGTTCTGGGGGGAGGAAGAAGAAAAGGGGTAACGAATAAATAAGTAACCGGGCTCCTGAACGGCAGAGGTTACGGCAGTTTGTCTCTCCCCCTTCCGGGAGCCGCCTTCTTCTCCAACCGTCCCGGCTGCGCTCTCGGCGCTTCTGAGGAGCGAACTGGCCGAATGACGCCCTTTATAGATTCGCCCCTGCTTCCCCGCCCCTTCCTTTCCCGCCCTCCCTTGCGCTACGGGGCCGCCTACGCCGACCTGCAAGGGACGCGCGCTCGGGTCGTTGATCCTCCCTTCCCTGCTCCCTGGTTGGGCGGTCTTTTGAAATGAGAGGGGGGAGGGAAGCTTTCTGTTTAATCTCGCCGCTACCCCTAGTTGCGCCCTCCCGCAGTGAAGTATAAAGGGTAGAGGGTAAATATAGACCGTTTTATTCTAGTTCGGACTGTGATTTCATCTTCAGGAAAAAAATCTCTCAGTAATATCTCCCCCCGTTGGCAAATGGTCTGCTCTGCGAATCGGTAATGAAGGAGGCGGGGCCTGGCGGGGCCTCTCAAGTGGGTTCCGGGAGGGGGGAATGCTGGGGGCCGTCCTTGGTCATGAATATGCAGTAGTCACGCTGAATATGCATAAATAGATCAAAATGGCGAGGCCAATTGCTTGTCCGGATGTCTGATATTTGTCCAGCGGCCTCCAGGGACTGGTGGGCATCTCCTGTCTTCTGATGGAGCGTTGTAAGGAGCTCTGGTCCTGGGTCCGCGGCCTGAGCCGCTTGAAGAGGTCTCAGCTCGGAGGCCTGCTCCGGAGGAGGCTGGCTACTGTCCGGGAGAGATCACGGGACCTCGACAATCCGGGAAAAGCAGATTAGCCATGGGGCGGGACGCAGAGGTCCTGGGGGATTCATGGTCAAGGCATCTGAACGTTAGGAAATCCTCCCCCTTCTAGAATAGTTCATAAATAAGATGGGGGGTGGGGGCGGGGATCCCAAGGGATTCTCCAATAAGAGCCATGTAGGACTTCCACTCTCCTTCCAAAGCAGAGATGACACCAACTGCACGGCCACATTCAGAGTGATCCTTGTTTGATGTCAATGTCACGTCACCACCCCAAAGAAGGGCGGGGGCACAACCACGAGGAAGGGAAATCATCGCTGGGGAAAAAAAAGACACATGCCCTTCCCCCAGTGCAGCTGCTTGCTCTATTTGCCTGAAAGCCCCAAAGCTCTTCTCTCTGCAGCTAAGGGGAAAATCCTCCCCATTCCGCCTGCCTCAACCCTTTTGATCTGCTTCTCAGACCTCACTCCTTAGTTTTCCCTGATCCCCAAGCCTAGACTCCACATCTCTTGTTCAGATCTTCCTCTCCACTAAGTCCCTAAGTCACCCTTGACTCCAAGGGGTGTCCCTCTCCCACACCAGTTCTTTTCTGGTCTCTTGTTCTCCCATGTTTGTATTCCAGTCTCGCCTTCTATTTACCCCTGCCCCCCCCCAACCCCCAGGCTCTCAAGTGTGATCTCACTCCTCCACCTGCCCTTCCCTCTCACAGCTGAGGTTCTGGGCGGTGATGATGGCAATGCTGCCCAACACGACCCCTGCCCCCATGATGTCTGAAGGTGCCACAGTTTCATAGAGCACATAATACTGCAGCATCAGGGCCACCACAACCTCAGAGTGCAGGACGGCACACACCAAAGCAGGGTGGGCCTTGGTGACTGCATAGCTCACACACACAAAGGAGACCAGGGCAAGTATCCCCACTGCCCCCACGCAGCTCCAACTCAGAGGATCATAGGGCAGCACTGGGGTCTGCAACACAAAGAGCCCTGGCACAGAGCCCACCAGCCCCACCAAGCCAAATAGGAAAGCCACTGTTGGTAGGCAGGAGGGGAAGTTCAGGGAACGATACACCAGAAGCCCCAGTGACAGTGCCAGACCGCCCAGGAAAGCTAGTACATAGCCCAGGGCAGTATAGAGGCCAGTGGTCCCCTCCTGCAATGTCCCTAGTCCAGGTCCCACAATGATGATTAGTCCCAGGGTGCTTCCCAATAGGCCACACCAGTCGTAGCCACTGAGACCCTGGCTCTCTAGGCAGAGGGCGAGGAGAGCAGAGCAGACGGTAGAAGAACCTTTTCGGACGGTGGCAGCGTTGCCAGCGGGCACCACCTGAACAGCACTATAGGCACATCCAATGCTGAGGACGTTGAGCAGAGCATGGAGGCAGGCCCGGCCCCGAACATCAGGAGGTCCCAACAGTGGGTCACCACGTAGTCTAAGTAGCAGGCCAATGGGAAGATGGAAGAGGCATCGACAGATGAGCAGCTCCAGCGAGGGTAAGTGGGAAGCTTGGTAAGCCATACGGGAGAAGGGGCCCACGAAGCCAGCAGGCAGGCCCCCACCCAGCAGGGCCACGAGCAGACCCTTGGTGGCATCAGAGGGCCGGCAACGCTGGTGCGAGGGGAGACTGGGCGGAGTGGAGGGTGGTGATGGCTGGGTAAAGTCAGGCAGGTTGAAGTAGGGGTGACTGCCAGCCTGTTAGAGAGAAAGGAGCTAGGACATTAGGGGAACTAGGTGAGGGTGAGTGCCAGGTTGGGGTCTGGGACCCTGTAGGACAATAGAGGAGCAGAATGTCTTGCTGACGAACTCTTGGGAGCTGGAAAGTGTCTAAAAGTTGAAAGAGGTGGTACAGTATGGCCTAAGCTTCTAAATCAGGAAGAGGGAGTCAGCATTTATGGAGCAGGGTGTTTCTCTGGGTAAGTTATTTCTGGAGGAGATAAGGGTGCTGTGTTGATTTGAGGAAGGGGAGGCAGCCTCAAATGCTAAGTGTCTGTATGATGTCACAGGTTCCAGGGACATCTGGGTACACCATTATAAATTTCATTCGTGGGTGTCTCTAAGACAGATGGGAAGCTTTAGGGAAAAAGGAGAAAGGGAGCACCCAGGTGCTACAAGAAGAGGGGCTACGGCCCTCCTTGCCCCCACACTCACCATCTTTCCTTGGACTTTCTCCTCTCCTCCTGGCTCAGGGGGCCTGGGCCCTTCAGAGCTCCAGCCATTGTGACCTGGTTGGAGTGGGGGTGGGGTTCTTCCCTGGAACCTTCCTGAGGTGGGGGTGGGCTTTATATTTCCATGACTCCAAAATTTGTCTGATTCTTTTTTTCTCTTTACAACTATCTCTGTGATGGGAGTTCTTTGGTTTTAAATTAGTTTATTTATGCCTCGCTTTATTTCAGAAAGGTTTTAGGGAAATAAGCTCTGAGCGTTGGGCCTCCACTTCTGAGTTTGAATTTTTTAATACCAGGGAGGAGTCGCTGGGACTGTCCCTCTGGAGTTTCAGGAATGTGTTTCTTCAGTGTGTGCTTCCACCTGGTGTTTTGGTGGTGCTGTCCCAAGAGGCCCACACGGAGGCCTCTGCATTTACGCACATAGCACATATTGTGGATATCTCTGCCAGTGGGAGCAAAATAGCAAACTGCCTGTTCATCTGCGCTGGGAGTCATTTATATGTGCCTGTTCTGTAGAGCTGAGGCCTTCCTAACCAGTGGTATGGTGAGGGGGCCCCATGCATTCTGGGGAAGAATACGTGCATGTGTCCAGGGCTTCCCCTGTGAGGGTGCTGAGCTTGAACCTGCGAGTCCCACTGGGTTTGAATGTGTGCCTGCCATGTTTTGTGTCTGCGCCTGGAGAGTGTGTGCATGCTCCCGGAGGTGTGCACCATTGAGTGAAGGGAGTGCAGGTGATATCCTTTTTGGAGTTTATAGGTTTGAGAGCGGGGTCCTTGGGTTCACTCTGGGAAAGGTTTCACCAGAGCTCCCCTTTGGCAGCACGCAGTGAGTTACTCCGCGACACTGAGAGGTTAGATATACTTAAACAGGTTTATTAGGAAAAGGGATAGGACAGTAAAGAACAAAACCGTTGCACAGACACAAGCGGGCAGGAAGAGCTGCCCCTCTGGGGGGCAGGTTAGTTTTTATCCTCTACTTTCAGTAGGAAGGGGCTCATCTTCGAGGATGGCTCCTCTGTTGCTGATTTTGAATAACTTAACTAGAATTTGAAAGGAGACTGGAGATTCTACAATGGTCAGCTCAGCAGTCTGATACCTATTGGGCCTTGTGCTTTGTAACCTAGGCACTGGTGCCTAGAGGTTTTGGTTATCATTGTGCTAATGGCTATGTTGATTCCTTCTACCCCCACCTCCTTGTGCGAGTCAGGATTATCTTGTGGTGCCACTTCCATTAAGTTCTATTTCCTCCATCACAGGGAGCGGAGGAGTGGTCGTGCAGGGGGTGGGTGGTCGTGCAGTTCTGCGGGGGGTGCTGCAGCCAGGCCGCGACCTACTGGGTGCCCGCAGGTCCGGTGGCCCCGCGCGGCGCCCTTCCCTTCCCGGGATCGGTCTGGGCGAAGGCCGTCGGGCGCACTCGCCCTAAGCCGGAGCCTGGAGCCTTGTGTCAGTGTCGGCTGCGCAGCGCCGGCCTCCTCTCGGCGGCGGCAGCGGCGCTGGGGGGGGACTGTTTCCGGGGGTGGG
>PVIJ01011556.1:0-53948 GCA_004024925.1 Scalopus aquaticus
AATTTATTTTTTTATTAAGACAAAATTGTTTACACAAGTTTCAGGTTCATGGCAAATTTGAGGGAGTGATGCAGAGATTTTTATCTGCACAAAAGCATAGTCTCATTAGCAGCATGTCTCCTCAAAATACCACATTTTCATTTTTTTGCTAAGATTGAACATACAATGATACATCATAACCATCCAAAGCCCCTAATTTATATAATGTTCATTCTTGATGGTATAACTCCATGGGTTTGAACACATCTGTTTGCACTACATTATTCATCTCCTGTTCCTATACACCTGTCTCTGTAACCCTGACACCACTGATCTTTTTACTGTGGTCTTAGTTTTGCCTTAATCTGTATGTCATATAAAATATAGGATCATGTATAAGTGCAAGGATCTTACAGTATGCAGATTTTTCAAACTGGTGTATTTAACTTTTTAATATGCATTTAAATTTCATCTTTATATTTTTACAACATATGGGTCATTTCTTTTTAGAGTTGAATATGCAGATATACCAGTTTATTTATGTAATTACTTAATAAAGGACATCTTGTTGCTTCCATATTTTTGAGAAATATGAATAAAGCTTTTAAAAACATCCAAATGTAGGGTTTTGTGTGAACTAAAGTTTTTAATTTCTCAAAGAGTGAAATGATGCAATATTATAAAAATAATAGACAAACTGTCTTCCAAAGAGGCTGTATAATATTGCATTTTTGCTAGCAATGAGCAAAAGTATTTTTGGTTTACATGTGCAACAGCGTTTGATGTTGTCAGCATTTTAGATTTGCAGTCCATTCTAATAAGTATATGCTGATATTTCATTGTTTTAATTTTTATTTTCTTTATAACATGATATGAAACATTTTTTCATATGCTTGTTTCATATCTGCATATATCCTTTGGAGAGGTGTCTGTTAGGTTTTGAGTCTTTTTTTTAATCTCAATATTTTTCTCCTTCATTAAAAAGTAAATTTTACTATGTAATTTCACAACGGTTTTGCTTTGTTTGTAAGATTTATTTATTTGTTTGTTTATTTACTTATTCATTTATAACTGAGATAATGCTGGTGTACCCCATCAGATATTATCACCATAGTGTAACCACCACTGACTACACATATTCCACCACCATTGGCTATTGTGCTTCCTTCCCTCTTTCTTCTTACTTGTCCACCACACTTTCCGCCTTAGTGTTTCAGTACCTTAGTCAACTCTGAGGGGTGAGTTTTTCAATTTGTCTTTAACTGACCTTTAATTTTACTTTATATTCCATATATTGGCAATACTATCTAGTATTTATCTTCTTCTGATTTATTTCATCTGGCATTATCCTTTCAAGCTCCATCTATGTTGCCACAATGGCATAAGTTTATCTTTTTTTTGATTGCTCTGTGTTATTACATTGCAGATATATACCATATATATAATTTTCTAGATCCACTCATCTGTTCTGGGGCATTTAGGTTGTTTCCAAACTTTAGTTATGGTAAATAGTGCCACAATAAAAATGGGGTTGCAAGTTTCCTTTCAAACTGCTCCATATGATAGGTGTCTCTTAGTGTTTGAGGCACTGCCACATGTTTTTCCAGAGTGACTTGACCAGTTCACACTCCTACCAACAGTCTAAGAGGGTCTCCTTAAAAATATACATTTATTTATTTATGCATACAAGCTGGGGTGTAGGCCAGAGGTGTGAGGTAGTGAGAGGATTCACCAGAGACAGAGCAGGGAGCAGAACAGGCAGATCTGCTGAAGTACACTGCTGAGGGAAGCAGAAGGTGAGGCTGTGCTGCAGTGTTCTGGATAGCTTTGTAGTGGGGCACTTAACCTGTTGCGCCCCCAGGGAGGCTCAAGGAGGGTGTCTTTTCATTTTAGTTATTGTTTCTTTCACTGTACAGAAGCTCCTTAGTTTGTTGTAGCGCCATATATTTATGTGCTTTATTATTTTCCTGGCTATTGGGAATGAATCCCTAAAGGGATCTCTAAAGCTTAGGTCATGAAATGTTTTGTTTATGACCTCTTCTATGTATTTCATGGTTTCAGCTTTTACATCCAAATCTTTGATTCATTGTGAGTTGATTTTGGTGCATGGTATTTGTGGTTTTTATGCAGCCTTCCAGATTCCCCATCATCATTTATTGAAGAGGCTATCCATGTTCCAGTGTATGTCCTGGGCTCCCTTGTCATAGATTAACTCTCTCTTGATATATATATTTCTGTTTTTTCAATTATATTCCATTAGTCTGTGTATCAGTTGTTGTTCCAATAGTAGAATAAGACCGCTTTGTAATGACCACTTTTGCCACTTAGTGTCTTTTGTGATTCCATATGAATTTCATAGTGTTTGCCCCCGTTTTGTGAAATATGTCATTGATATTTTTATTGTGAATGCATTGTTTTGTATATTGCTTTGGGTAGAATGTATATTTTGACTACGTTGATTTGTTCAATCCATGAAGAACGAATATTGTTCCTTTTTTTTTTTTGTCTTCTATTTCTTTTAACTTTGTCTTATGGCTTTCTTTGTATACTCTTTTACATCCCGTGTTAGGATTACTCCTAGGCATTAAATATTTTTGGTGTAACTGTAAATGGATCACTTCTTAATTTCTTCCTCTTCTCATTGTGCATAGGACAACAACTGATTTATTATACCCTGCCACTTTGCTAAACTGATTATTTCAGTTTTTTTTTGTGGAATTTGAGCATTCTCTATGTATGTTATTAGTCACCTGCAAATAATGATAAACTGCTATTGTTTTCTCTATTTGGATTCCTACAGTATCTTTCTCCTAGTTGCTCTTTCTAGAACTTCCAATCCTATGTTTGATAGTAATGCTGAGAGTAGAGATTCTTGTCTTGTACCAAATTGAATTGGAAAACTTTCAGCTTTTCAAAAATTTGAATATTATCTATGGGTTTATTGTAAAGGACTTTTATTATGTCACGACATGTCCCAGTTTTTTGAGGGTTTTCAATGTAAATGGATATTGAATCTTATCAACTGCTTTCTCAGCATCTATCGATATGATCAAATGTTTTTTAACTTTCTTTTTGTTGATGTGCTTAATTATAGTGACTGATTTTTGGATGTTGAATCATCCTTGTGTTCCTGGTATGAATTCCACTTGGTCATGGTTTATCGTTCTTTTAATTCATGTTGGATTCATTTTGCTAGGATTCTATTTAGGATGTGTGTGTCGGGGGAGGCGGGGGGTACATGCACTTGTGTGTGTGTGTGTGTGTGTGTGTGTGTGTGTGTTCATTAGGGAGATTGGTCTGTAATTTTCATTTCATTTTTTTTTTTAGTTGTCTTTGTTTGGTTTTGGTATTAAAGTAGTGACCTGATAAAAAGTTTTGGAGATATTCCTTCCTTTTCAATTTTTTGGAAGAGTTGGATACGATAGATGTTAGTTCATTTTTGAAGGTTTTGTAGAATTCACTTGTGAAACCATTTGGTCATGGGTTATTAGATTTGGGGAATTTTAATTACTGTTTCTATTTCCTTGATTGTTATTGATTTGTTCAGGGTTTCTTTTTCTTTTTTATTCAGTCTTGTAAAATTGTATAATTCTAAGAATTTCTTCTTCTCTTCCTAGGTTATTGTTAGCATAGATGTTCACAGTAGTCTCAAATTATCCTGTGAGTTTATTCAGCATTTGTTGTGCTTTTTCCACTCTTGTTTTTCTATTCATTTGAGATTTTCCCTTCATTTTCTTGCTGATCTTTGCTAGAGGTTTGTCTATTTTGTTTATTTTTTTCAAAGAACCAACTCTTGGTTTCACTGTTCTTTTTGATTGAATTTTTATTTCTATTTATTTTACTTCTGCTTTGATATTTATTACTTCCCTTCTCCTGGCATTTGTATTTGCTGTTTATCTTTTTTAATTAATAAAATTGAGAGGTAATGTTGTTTATTTGAGCTCTTTTTTGTTTATTCATGTGGGCCTGTACTGTTATACATTATTGTTATATATTTCACTCTAAGTATTGCTTTAGCTGTATCTCGTAATTTTGGGATGGTTATGTGCTTGTTTTCATTTGATGTTATTTTTTTCTTCTTTGATTTCCTCTTTAATCCAGTTGTCTTTTAGTAGTGTGTTGTTCAGTCTCAATGTATTTAAGTGTTTCCCCATTTTCTTTTGAGGGTTGATGTCTAGTTTGATGACTTTATGGTCTAAGAAGTTGCTGGATATGACTTCAACCTTCATGAAATTTTTGGTATTTGGTTGGTGTCCCAGAATGTGGTATTTTCGGAGAATGTCTCCTCTCTGCTTGAGAAAAATGTGCAATGTGTTTTTTTGAGGTGTATTGCCCTTTATGTGTCAATAAGGTTCAAGAGGTCTAATTCTCTATTTAGGGCTATTCCATTCTTTTTCATTTTCTCTCTTGTTGATCTGTACATTGGTCAGATTAGGGTGTTGTAGGATCCTACTCAAATGTGTTTTTGCCAGTGCATATTTTAAGAGTTGATATTAGTTGCCTAATATATTTTGCTGTTCTTTTATTTGGTGCACATACATTGTGAGTGTTATGTCTTCTTTATGCATCATTCTAATTATAATTATATAGTGCTCCCCCCTGTTTGTTGTTTTAGCTTTTATTAACAGTAAACTTATTTTGTCTGATAGAAGTGTGGTCATCCCTTGCTTCTTTAGAGTCACATTTGCTAGTAGGATTTCTTTCCAAACCTTTACTTGGAACCTATGTTTTTCTTTGGAGGTTAGGTATGTCTCGTGGAGACAGCAGTAGTTTGAGTCCTGTTTCATGATCTAACTGGATACACTGTCTTTTGATTGGTGAGTTTTGTCAGTTCATGTTTAAAGAGATTGTTGATATGTTTTTGTCTGTTGATGTCATTTTATTCTTAATATTTATAGGTCACTTTTTTCCTTATTTATTTCTCTGTGTATATTTATCTTTTTATATTTCAATTTGTAAGCTCCATTCAATATTTCTTGGAGGACTGGGCTAGTGCTTGCAAATTCTTTGAACTTCTGTATGTATAAAAATGTATTTATGTATGTATAAGAAATGTATTTATCCTTCCAATATAGCTGATGAAGAATCTGGCCGAATACAATATTCTTGACTTGCAGTTTTTTTTTTTCTCTAAAAATTAAAAATATGTCATTTCATTCTCTCCTTGCTCTTAGTGTTCCTTCAGAGAAGTCTGACATTAGCCTGATCAGAGTACCTTTATATATTATCTGCTTCCTCCTCCTTGACAGCTTCAATACTATTTCTTTCTCCTGAATTTTTAGAAATTTCACTATCATATGAAATGTGTATGACATATTTTATCTTGGTTTCCAGGTTCTTTCAGTTTCCTTTATTTGTACATTTATTCCCTTCCCTAGATTTGTTAAAATTTCTTTCATTGTTTCTTTAAATATATTTTCTGTTTCTTTCTCTCTCTCCCCCCTCTGGTATTTCCATTATTTTTACATTTCTTTTTCGCATACAGTGAGATAATTGTCAGAGTGATCATTTGATCTACTCTACCTCTGGGATTTCCTTCTGAGTTTTTCATTTCCTATATTTCTCTTGAAATCATGAAACTCCATTTTATTTTATTTAGAGTTTAATTTATTGTCCTCAGTTCATTGATTAAGTTTCTAAGGACATTCATTTGTTTTTCTCAGTTTTCTTCTATTTCTTGAACTTCTTTATCACTGCAATTCTCTGAATCTGAGACGGAAAACAAAGCTTTCATACCTATGATTTAGGGTCCTGGAGATTTGTTTTCTCTATATATTGTATTATTTGTTTAGGGACTCTGTGTTGTTGTTTTGATCTCTTCTGCCCATTATTAGATTTGGAACCCAGTTTTTGTATGTAGGGTTTCCTCTGGTGTGAGTCCTCCTCCTTCACTTATCAGGGTACTCACCTATCTGGGAAAATCACTGACAAAGTCTCCTGCGAGGTTGTCAGGTCTCTAGCTACTCTGGCTCACTCCCTGACGCAGATCTGCGGTTTTACCATCCTATGTAGCTGTGGGTGGGAATCTCATGGAAAGTTCTGCAAGGCCTTTGCAGATTTTGGCAGGAGCTGGTGTGATCCCTTGGAAGGTCACGAGGCTTCTGTGATAGAGGCAACACTGGCTGTATTCTTTGGGAGGTTATGAGGCCTCTGCTGATCTGGGTAGGGCAGGCAGGGTCCCATGGAAGGTTGTGATGTCCCCTGACTGGTTTGACTCCCTGCCTACAAATGTCCAGGGTCTCACCAGTCTGTACAGGACTTTTGAATGTCTCACAGAATGTCACATGAACTCTGCTGTTGACCAATTTATTAATGTGTTCTTTTCACACTTTTGAATTTTAAGTCTTTGTGTATTTTGGTCAACAGATATTTATCATATAGGTGGTTTGCAGATATTTTCTTCTACTTTATGAACAGTCTTCTCAGCCTCTTAACAATCCCTATTTTTAAAATTATTTTTATTAAACTTGTTAGTCATTTACATGCCTATATAAGTTTGGAGTGACATATTTATTCCTTCATATGTACACATGTTTCACTCACCCTCACCAAAAGTTTAGTGTCAATGACCTATATCCCTCCTTTTTCTATTGTCTCATCATTCCTCCTATTTCCTCTGGTAACCAGTATATTGTTTTCACAAAGTCTAAAAAATGCTTTTACTGTGCTTTGTCAATATTTGTTTTGTTGTTTTTGTTATTTATATTCCACAGAGAAGTGAACCACCCCAGTATCTGTCTTTTATTTTCTGACTTATTTTACTTAGCATTATCACCTCAAGGTATTTTGTCTTTTTAAATAACTGAGTATTATTCCACTGGGTATATATTCCATAATTTCCATTTCCAGTTAACTGTTGATGGGCATATAGGTTGATTTCATCAATTAGCAATTGTAGAATGTTCTGAAAAGAACATTGGAATATTTCGGTCTGTTTTTGTTCATGATTTGATATTTGGGGGGTAAATACCTAACATAGGTACTCTTGGACCATATGGGACTTCCATTTTTATTATTTTTTAATATCTCCATACCGCTTTCCACAGTTTTAACAATTTGCATTCTCAATAATAGTGAATGAGTAATTAAAAAAATATATATTTATTTATGTATACAAGCTGGGGTGTAGGCCATAGCTGTGGGGGGGTGGGGGGTGGTGAGAGGATTCACCAGAGACAGAGTGGGGAGCAGAATAGGCAGATCCACTGAAACACACTGCTGAGGGGAGCAGCGGGCGAGGCAGGAGAGGTCTCTGGCCAAGATAGAACTTATGCTACAGAGGCTCTGGATAGTTTCATAGTCCTTCGACTTAACCGGTTGCCACACCAGGGAGGCCCAATGAGTATTCCTTTTTACAGAGGAGAACTTTAAAAGGGGCAATGAGAGGGTTCACCAGAGACAGAGTGGGGAGCAGAACAGGAAGATTGACAGAAATACACTGCTGAGTGGAGCTGCGGGTGAGGCAGACCTAGATCTGCAGGGCCATGTGGGAATCTCCCCTGCTGGGCATTGAACTCGCGTTGTCACTACCGACAGCTCCACAGCTCAGGCTTAACCACTGCGCCACTATGGAGGCGGCCTGGAGCAGAACTTTTTAATTTCAATAAACCCAGTTTTTTTTTATTGAATAAACATCTTTTTGTTTTAAGATTTATTTATTTATACATATAAGCTGGGGTGTAGACCAGAGGTGCAGAGCGGTGAGATGATTCACCAGAGACAGAATGGAGAGCAGAACAGGTAGATCAAGTGAAATACACTGCTGAGGGGAGCAGCGGGCAAGCAGGAGAGGTCTGCTGCACCATGTGGGACTCTCCTTAAGCAGCTGTCAAACTCATGCCACAGAGCTCTGGATAGCTTTATAGTACTGCACTTAACCCATTGTGCCAACAGAGAAACCCTAAACCATTCCTTTTTTAAATCAAAAATTAATTTATTTTATAGGTCAATCCTTTGTAATGTAGGCAAAATGTCATTGTCATACACAATGTTATCATCTAGCATATTTATAATTTTAAAATTTACATTTTAGGTCTGTGGTATGTTTTGAATTATTTTTTGTGACATATCATTAAGGTCTGTGTTCAGATGACGATGATGATGATTTTGTACATGGATGAGTTGTTCCAGCACTATCTGTCACAAGGGCTATTTTTCTAAAAGATTTATTTATTTATGCATACAAGCTGGGGTATAGGCCAGAGGCGTGGGGTGGTGAAAGGGTTCACCAGAGAGAGAGAGTGGGGTGTAGAACAGGCAGATCAATGGAAATATACTGCTGAGGGGAGCAGTGGGCGAGACAGGACAGGTCTGCCACGCCACGTGGTAATCTCCCTAGCCGATTGTCGAACTCGCTTCACCACTGCTGAACAACTCCACAATGCAGGGCTTAACCACTGTGCTCCAGGGAGGCCCAAAAAGGCTATTTTGTTGTTGTTTTTCCATTGTATTATCTTTTTTTTTTTTTAAAGATTTATTTTTTATTTTTATACATACAAGCTGGGGTACAGGCCAGAGGCGTGGGGCGGCGAGAGGGCTCACCAGAGACAGAGCGGGGAGCAGAACAGGCAGATCAGAAATACACTGCTGAGGGGAGCAGCGGGCGAGGCAGGAGGGGTCTGCCACACCATGTGGGATTCTCCCTGGCCGGGCATCGAACTCGCGTCGCCGCTGCCGACAGCTCCACAGCGCAGCGCTTAACCGCTGCGCCACCGGGGAGGCCCCCCATTGTATTATCTTTACTACTTTGATCAGTTATCTATATTTTGAAGATCCCGTTCATTTTTCCAATACAACAGCCAACATAGTAAGTGGCATAGAGTGAGTTTCCATCATATTTTTATGCAACAAATGAAGATATGAATAAGTGAATGCATTTTTTTTTAAAGATTTATTTATACAAGCTGGGGTACAGGCCAGAGGCATGGGGCGACAAGAGGGCTCACCAGAGACAGAGTGGGGAGCAGAACAGGCAGATCAGAAATACACTGCTGAGGGGAGCAGTGGGCGAGGCAGGAGAAGTCTGCCGCACCATGTGGGACTCTCCCGGGCTGGGCGTCGAACCCGCATTATGCGTTGCCGACAGCTCCACAGCGCAGCGCTCAACCGCTGTGCCACCAGGGAGGCCCGTGAATGCATTTTTTATTTGAATATGAAATTTTATATATTAATCTCTATGTTTTATTAAAAGCATTTGACGAAACTCTAATTTAAAAGTAAATGAAAGAGACCTGGAAGAAAATTACGACAATGTAAGCAAACAAAATGATTTTTACATCATGAGTTGCAGGTTAATAATTAGTTCTAAACATTTGTCTGCTTTTTAAAAGGTGACAGCTGTTAAAACTATGTAATTTAATGAAATAGGCATCATTATGGAAGCAGCAAAAAAAAAAAATCAGTGGTTGACAAGGAATTGAGAATGGGAGTGGTGGACTGATGAATATAAAAAGCACAAAAGATTTTTAGGGGTAATGAAAATACTCTTTGTGGGCCTCCCTGGTGGCACAGCTGTTAAACGTTGGGCTGTGGAGCTGTCGGCAGTGGTGCCGCGAGTTTGATGCCTGGCCGGGGAGATTCCCACATGGCACAGCAGACCTCTCCTGCCTCACCTGCTGCTCCCCTCAGCAGTGTATTTCCATAGATCTATATGTTCTGTTCCCCACTCTGTCTCTGGTGAACCTCTCGCCACCCCACGCCTCTGGCCTGTACCCCAGCTTGTATGCATAAATAAATTAAAAAAAAAAGAAAATACTCTGTGATATGTGGACGCACATATGTCATTTTGATGTACTTGTCCATAAAAAGTACAAAATAAAGAGTGAACATTATGGAAAGGAAGAACTTTGGGTGATTAAATTGCATCTATGTAGGTTCATGAAATATAAGCAATGCAAACATTCTGCTGGGGAATGTTGCTGATGGGCGAGACCATACACGTGTGGGGTCAGAGAGTATATGGGAACTTTCTGAAACATCCCTTAAATTTTGTGTTAATTAATAGCTAAATTGCTCTAAACAAATCAAGTCTTTTTAGGATAACAAAAAAAGTGAATTTTCAAAAATGGGAGCATTGCTACAAGAATGAAATATATAAAATCTATACTTAATAAATAGAAGTGCTAATATGAAGAAATACATGGTTAAATCTAGTATCCAGAAAAAAATAACAGAAACTCTTAATATGCTGTTACGTATTAAGGTACAAATTGAACTGTTGGAATTTCAGAAAATGAGGTGAAGAAACAATCTCAAAACTCAGCTAATTTATTAAAAATAACATCTTTTTTTTCAAAATTCAGATTTTAGAGAATTTCACTGATATTTTTTAAAGGGGACACTGTGTACTATAGTGAAGAGTACTCTTTATAATCCACATCATTGGACCTCCCTGGTGGTGCAGCAGTTAAGTGCTGCACTGTGGAGCTCTTTGCAGCCCTGACACCCAGCAGGGGAGATTCCCACATGGAAATCCTGCCTTGCCCGCTGCTGCTGCTCTCCTCCGCAGTGTATTTCCATTGATCTGCCTGTTCTGCTCCCCACTCTGTCACTGGTGAACCCTCACTCAGCTCCACGCTTTTGGCCTGTACCTCAGCTTGTTATGCAAAAATAAATAAATCTAAAAAAAATAAAATCCACATTATTATAATTAAAAACTTCATGCAATGGCTCTTATCATTTCTCAATCCAAGCTGAGCAATGTTACCACAAGAGAGTCCAATGCGGAGCATTCAAAATAGCAAACAATGAAGTTTAAATGCAGTTCTCAGAGAGTTTGATTTGCTATAAAGATATTATTTTCAGGGGCCTCCCTGGTGGCACAGCGGTTGAGCACTGTACTGTGGAGCTGTAGGCAGTACACGATGCGAGTTTGACGCTCAGCTGGGGAGAATCCACATGGTGCGGCAGACTTCTCCTGCCTTGCCTGCTGCTCCCCTCAGCAGTGTATTTCTGATCTGCCTGTTCTGCTCCCCACTCTGTCTCTGGTGAACCCTCTCGCCACCCCACGTCTCTGGCCTGTACCCCAGCTTGTATGCATGAATAAATAAATCTTTAAAAAAAAGATATTATTTTCAATATCAAGGTTAATATATTGTTCAACACATACTTCAAGAAAAACCACATTAACAACAAACAGTATATTTTATTCATTTTTACTTTTCTTAATATTGAGGAACAAATAGTATAATATTATAACCTGTGGAACTCTAGAAACCTGTTAGTTTTCCTAGTGATTAAAGGTGAGACCACATGATTTATGATTAGCTAAGGATGGTTAGTATCTTAAAGAAATATTCTACTTCCAAACATTGTATTTTGTCTAAATAAGTTCATTTTTGAATGAAGGTAGCAGGAAAAAATATAGGGTCTGGTATTTCCTTGGCAAACAATTATGCATCTTTACAACATGCAAAAATAATTAAATAATTGGCTCTTTAAAGAGTTATACCACACTAAATGACCTCAATAATGTTTATCCTTAAGCATTTTCATGGACAATATTATCAATCATTCATCAAGACTGATAAAACATTGCATTTGAAGCAATTTGATTTCCTAGGGAACCATTAAAAGCTAAATTAGTTGTAAAATATAGCCTGAGGTAACTAAATATTGGTGCATTCTTGACACATTTGTTGGGTATAAGCCACTTAGACATTGAGGAAAATATACCAAAAACTAATGGGAATTTTAGAGTAGTTGATTCTCAGTCATAACATCTGACAACAATTGCCAGCTATTAGATCATGAACATAAAGTTATATCATCAACATGTTGTAAAATGCAAAGCTTGATTGTCTACAGTAGTGGTAACCACTTACCCAGTTAATTTAAGAGCTATGTTAAGCCATTAACCAAAAGTTAGAGAGAAGAGATGTTAAAAACTGATTTTAAGATTATATGCTTTGGTATATTTTTCAACATTATATCAGCAACAGTTCATGGGTAATAAAATTACATATAAATGCATATATATATATATATATATATATATATATATACACTCATACATACACATACTTGTATATAATTATCTACATCATATGTATTATATTAAATAGGATTCAATATATTGTTTGAAAATTAAAGTTTAATGTACAGAGTTTTTGTGGCAAAAATCACTTGAAGTATGTAAAATGAGACAAAATTATCATAATTTCTTACTGCTATTATTCAACCATGCGAATCCTTAATGGATATTTATATTTCTTCATAACTCAGGAGAAAACAATTTAAAAAAATCCTTGTGAGTAAATATGATAACAAATACAAAAAGAGAAAGCTATCTTAATTATATTCTTAACATTATATAAGAAAATAATTGTTCTTGCAATTAAATATTTTTGAGAAAAAGACCACAGTTTTTCCCAAATAATACAATTATTTTATTGTGACTCTTTGGGTAACTTTGAACAGATGATACTCAGAGAAACAAGAAAGTCTAGAGTGGGGTCATTTTCTGCTATAAACAACAAATCATAATCACTTGCTCAATATTACTCCTCAACAAAGAATATTTGGAGAACTGAATATGAATATGGAGAAAGAGTACTCATCTTATTTGGATGACTTAGAAAATACTTGAAATAGCTTATCGTTTTTCAGCCCATCCTACATTGTGAATTTAGCTTAAGGAGATCGGTACCAACAATATGTACTGAACAATATCCTAACACATTGCAGTCTTAGTAGGAAGAGGGGAAGTAGTAAATGGAAAGCAGCATCTGCTGTGTCTGGTAAATGAAGCTGCCGCAATAAAGGTTCCATAAGAATGATAACATCACGGAAGCATTTAAACATAATTGGATTGCTCTCAGTACAATTACCCCTATAAATGTGCTTTGAGTCTTCCTATGACCTTCTATATCTAATTGGCGAAATTTAGTAGGAGGATAGAAAGGCACTACATACAGGATGTTCATTTTAGTAATTCAGCAGCATAATTGATACTTATTAATAATTAGTTTTGCTTTTCTTTATCTTTTTTGAACCTCATGGAATTTCAATAATAGTTCCATAACATTCATATATATAAGAATACTATGGATTCTTATATAATTGAGCATCAAATTGATTTAATTAGTACTTAAAGAAATAACTATTTTTATCTCTGTTTCTGAAAATCTAAGTGTTTTCCACTAAATTTATGCTGAGATAATATAAGATCATGGTGGAAAACTACTTAAGAAACCTAATAGCAGATCATGGCAGGAAATAAATGCAATACGTACTAGTAAGTGTGTATGTTTAATCTAATTTAAATACTATATTGAAACAGTATTGATGCTCTCCCAACATACCTTTTACATGAAAATTCAGATTGGAAAGACTAGGTTAAATTAAAATATAAAATATTACTTATTTATAAGCACTTATCAAAGTAGTAGTCAAAGTACAGTCTCTTGAATATTATAAATGTTATGGATTGAAAAGATAATTGATAGAGCAAAATTTATTACACCTTAAAGATAAATGATTCAATTGTTATAATTAGTCAACATTACTCTTGGAAACAAATGGCAAATATCTATATAATATAACTAGGAAGGAGATTTAATATTTGTTATACTCTTTTTTGAAAAAAAAATTCCTACAGATTCATTTTTAGTTAGAATATAGCAAATATTACTGTAATGCTAAAGCATAGCATTCTTCTATTATGTAGATGTTTCTGAGAACTTTCTTTAACTTTTGAGATCAACTGATAGTTAATTGTTTTTGTGAAAATTTTAGAACTTTTTCCTTCCCTGATTTCATTCTTATAGTTTGTCTTTCTTATCAGTCACAACTTTCAAGTAAGAGTAAACTTGATGTCATTACAGTCACAAGAAAGTATAAATTCAGATACAGTCACGACATCAATTACCAAATTGATTAGAAATAAAATACAGATAGGAAATAAAGTTAACATAATCCTTATGGTAAACCTGAATGCTTTTCCAAGAGATCTGATACAAAACAAAGATATTAACATATGTCACTATTTTTCAAAATTGTATTAAAATTCCTAGCTAGAGAAATTAGGCAAGAGAATTATATGAAAGAAATCAAATTGGGGATGAAGAAGTAGAAACGTTATTTGAAAATGACATGATACGAATCACATTAGTTTATCATTTTTAATTGCTGAGTAGTATTCCGTTGTGTGCATGTACCACATCTTCTTGATTCAGTCATCAATTTTTGGGCATTTGGGTTTTTTCCACATTTTAGCTATTGTAAATAGTGCTTCAATAAACATAGTGTGCATGTGCCCTTTTGGATTACTGTTTTTGTGTCCTTCGGGTACATTCCTAAGAGTGGAATTGCGGGGTCGTATGGAACCTCCATTTTTAGTTGTTTGAGAAACTCCCATACAGTTTTCCATAGAGGTTGGACAAGTTTGCATTCCCACCAACAGTATAGGAGTGTTCCTTTTTCTCCACATCTTCACCAACATTTGTTGTTTTCTGTTTTTTTAATGTGTGCCATTCTTGTTGATGTACATAAGGTGGCATCTCATTGTGGTTTTTATTTGCATTTCCCTGATTATGAGGAATGTTGAACATTTTTTCATATGCCAGTTTGTCATTTGCATTTCTTCTTTGGAGAAGTGTCTTTTAAGTTCTTCTGCCCATTTTTTGACTGGATTTTTTGCTTTGTTTTTGTTGAATTATGTGCAGCTAGAAGGGATCATGCTCAGCGAAATAATCTAGAAGGAAAAAGAAAAATATCAAATTGTATCATTTATAGGAGGAATATAAGTGAGTCAAACAAGAAATCAGAAGAATAAAATAGCACAAAAATCAAAATCAAAAACAAAAACTAGCAGGCAACCACAAATAAGAGACATTCTGCAGGGCAGGAGGAGGAAGAGGGACCAAAATAGAGGAGAGCACAAGGGACTATAGTGATGGTTCATGGGTGAATTGGTGGTGGGAAACTTACGGAGGATCAATAATAATGTAAAGGATATTTTAAAAAAATAAAATGACATGATATTATACATAGAAAATCCTAACAATGTCACTAAAAATATAATTGAAAGAATAAATCACTGCAGTAAAGTGGGGCTTTACAGTCAATTTACAAAAATGTGTTGCACTCATACATGCAAGGTATCAGAGAAGGAAATCAAGAAATAATCGCATATACAATTGTGTCAAAATTAATTAAATATCTAGGAATAAACATAGCAAAAAATGTAAAGCACTTTTATAAATAAAGCTATGAAACAATGTTAAAATAAAAAGAAAAAACATAAAAATGGAAAGGTAGTGGATTTAACATTTTCAAAATGAACATCTAAACTAAAACAATATACAGATTTGGGCCCTCCCTGATGGTGCAGCGCTGTGCTGTGGAGCTGTCGGCAGCGGCAGCAGCGACACGAGTTCGATGCCTGGCCAGGGAGATTTCCACATGGCATGGCAGACCTCTCCTGCCTCGCCCACTGCTCCCCTCAGCAGTGTACTTCCGTCAATCTGCCTTCTCTGCTCCCCACTCTGTCTCTGGTGAACCCTCTCGCAGCCCTATGCCTCTTTCTTGTATGCATAAATAAATAAATAAATATTAAAAAAAATATACATATTCGATCAAATCATATCAAACTGTCAATGACATTCTTCAAAGAAACAGAAAGAAAAACAGTACTGAAATTCATATAAAACCACAAAAAATCTCAAATAGCCAAAACAATCTTTACAAAATGGATGTTGTTGTCACACTATCAGACTCCGAAATACAAAATAATAGCAGACAAAAAAGCTATGAAATAAAAAGACTTATCAAATGGAATGGAATTGAGAGTCCAGGAAGAAACCCATACTTAAAAGAGAGGAGCCAAGAGTATACATTAGAAACATTAGAAAAGTAAAGTGTCTTTAATTAATGGTACTGGGAAAATTGGATGGCCACATGCAAAAGAATGAAACTAGATCACTGTCTCACATAATATACAAAATTTAACTTAGAATTGATAAAACACTTGTGTGTAAGACCTGAATCCATAAAATGCATACACAAAAACATAGGCAAACTACTACATGGCATTGATTCAGTGATGTCTTTGTGAATTCATATCTAACAGCAATAGAAACAAAAGGGAATATTAAAAAAAAATAGTACAGCAAACTTAAAGCCTTTTGAACAATGGGAGAAACTGTCACTAAAACAAAAACACATCAAAGTTGAGAACATAATACCACACACCTGGAAATGGCCTGATATCTAAGAACTACAAAGGACATTAAAACTTAAAAAAAAAAAAGATTAAAGATATCCCAATATAAAAAATAAATGGGCAGAACTAAATGAACACATCTCCAAAGAAGGTATACAAAGATCTTTAACAGGCATATGAAAATAATGCTTATCATCACTTGTAATCAGAGATATGTAAATCAAAATCGCATTTCAGTCCATATCTGTAAGAATACCAAGTATTAAAAAGACCAAAAACAACACAAGTTTGCAAAAATGTCAAGAAAAGACTCTCATGTACTGTTGGTTGGAATGTGTAGGGTCCAGTTGCTATGAATAACAGTATGGAACTGTTTTTTAAATATTATAAATAGATCAACCATATGTTCTAGCAGTTCCACTACTGGATATCTACCTTGAAGAATATACACTATTTCAAAGTTATACATGATCACCTATGATTATTTCAGCATTAAAGGAAACACATTAGGGCCTCCCTGGTGTCACAGTAGATTAAGTTGCAGCATGATGAAGCTATCCAGAGCCCCTGTAGTACGAGTTTGATCCCCGCCCAGGGAGCTTCCCACATGGCACAATAGGCCTCTCCTGTCTTGCCCACTGCTCCCCTCAGCAGTGTATTTCAGTGGATCTGCCTGTTCTGCTCCCCACCCTCTGTCTGATCAATCCTCTCACCCCCTCACCCTCTGTCCTATACTCCAGCTTGTATGCATAAATAAGTAAATTTTAAAAAAGGAAACACATAAAATTCTCAAGGAGATATGAATGGATCAAGAAGATATGGTATGTATAAAGACAGGAACACCACTCAATAATAAAATAAAAATTAATTCTTGCTTTTTTGTGACAAGGTAAGAACTTGAAGGAATAATGCTAAGCAAAGTAAGTGAGAATGAAGACACTTATTATATAGTTTTACTTATATATGTATAGAAATATAAAAGAAAGTGTCAGGCCAAAACCAAACTAGTAACAAAACCTAGAAATCAGATTGTAAAAATGAGTCTACCCAAGAGTTAATGACATGGTGGAGAGTAAAGGAGGGTGGATTCCCAATGGATTATGTTGAAGGAATGTGGGTGCCTTACTTGTGGATATAATTGGTAATGCATATCTGAACTGCTATTATCCTATACCTCTGAATAATATACAATGTTGTAAGACAATGTTACCTCATTAAAAAAATAGTTTTATCCTGTGTTATTATAGAGAAACAGCTTTTTCTGTTTGTTTTTTTTGTTTTGATTTTTTTAAGATTTATTTATGCATACAAGCTGGGGTACAGGCCAGAGGCATGGGACAATGAGAGAGTTCACCAGATACAGAGTGGGGAGCAGAAGAGTCCGACTGAAGGAAATACACTGCTGAGGAGAGCAGCAGGTGAGGCAGGAGAGGTCTGCTGCGCCATGTGGGAATCTCCCCAGCTGGGCATAGAACTTGCGTCTGCGCCACCAACAGCTCCACAGCCCGTAACCGCTGTGCCACCAGGGAGGCCCAAGGAACAGCTTTTAAACTACAGCCGTTCTGCCTATTTATCATTTGTGGTGATTGCTTTATATATTATTATGCATTAGATAATAGTAAATTATCTATGGCTTGTCTTTATTATCATTTGTTTATTTAATTGAAACTTAGCACCATAATTCTGAAACTTTATCATGATATCCTACTTCATTTAAATATTGTCAAAGCATAGGCTAATGGAGATAATGCCTTTACTTTTTTGTTAGCTTATTTTAAGTGTTACATCAGTTGTTTTTATTTGTCTTAAATCTTTCTATTTATATATTAACAGTTTGTATTAGTATTTATATATTTTATTTCAGCTAATGTATTTAATTGATGTTATTGCTGAAAACTCTATTGTTTTAAAAAATATTTATTTATGCATACAAGAGCTGAGGTATAGGCTAGAAGTAGTGGGTGATGAGAGGTTTCAGAGGCAGAGTAGGGAGCAGAACAGATGGATATACTGAAATACACTGCTGAGGGGAGCAGTGGGCAAGAAAGGAGTGGTCTGCTGCGCCATGTGGGTCAGCTCCTTGGCCTGGGATCGAACTCATTTTGCAGTGGCTGGCCATAGCTTCGTAGTGCTGAGACTTAACCCCTATGCCACTAGGGAGGAATTCTAGAATTTTTGTTTGATGTTTAGACATATTTTAGAATTTAGAAGAGTCGAGAGAAGTTATTTTCTTTCTTTATTATTTATTATTTTGTTTATAGTTCTTTGGATTTAATGCTAGAAAAGTATATTTACATTATTAAATCACTATTTATTATATCTCATATTCTATAGACATTTGCATGATATAAATTTCTGAATAGAAAATGAATGAAAGTTAAGAATGATATTTTATTTAACATGGCTTAAATAACTAAAATAAGATATTTTTACCCAATCAGAAATTGCATAATTCCACAAACATATATGACTCAAGTAAAATTTGTATCTTTATTTTTCCAGAATTATTGAATATTGAGCTTGAGGTAGTAAATGTATTAAAGTCATGTTGATTATATTTAATAAATATTCTAAATTAAAGCATCACATGTTGGTTCAGGAGTTGGTGAAGTTAAAACATGAGTATTTGTTTTTTTAACTAGAGCTTTTGAAATAAAAGGTGGAAACAATATTAGTAACAGAGATCTCATCATATGATTCAAAAAATAGAGTCAAACATTCAAAGTATCACTATTTCTATTATTTCTAGGGTGCTACATCATCTATTGTTCTGTACCTAGATTAAGACCTACTTTATTAAGAACATTCATAACAATCTTATATCATCTTACTTTTATGTTTCACGTTTGACAATATGTCAAGATTTTGACATCAAAGTATAAGATGATGAATTGAAAGTGGTTCATTTGTATGTTTTTACAGTCATAGTAACAACTCCAATAACAATAGTGAAAATATTACTTACAGGATCTTCTCATTTGTGAATCTCTCCTCAGTACTAGTCACTGTTTAAAGAAATAGATAGCGGCACATCAAACAAACAAGATAGACAGAATATCATTTTAAAATACTAGATCTTATATATTTAGATATTCAGATGCTATACAAATTCCATTTTATGTCAATGAATATTTTAAAATTGTTTTCAGTTGATTGAACTGGTTGATATTAATAAAAAATGTTGCAATAACCCAAAGTGACACTATATTCAATCCCATTGGAGTCTATTTGCTCATCTGTAATACTGAAAGAGATCCAAGAAGGATGCCATCACAGTTAAATAGAGGAAATTATTATTTTCACCAAATGGTTCCAGCACAACTAAATGCAAAATAATTAATTTGCATGTTCACCTCACAACATATCCAAAAACTAATTCAAAATGTTTATGAATTTAAGTATAAGAGCTAAAATTATGAGACTCTAAAAACACAGGAGTTAATCTTTGCACTGAATTAAGGAATGAATTTTTTGAGATATGTCGGCAAAAATACAATTAAAGGAGAAATAGATAAAGTGAACTTCATTAACATTGAAAAATGTTGTGCTTCAATGGATGCCATCATTGAAGTGAGAAAACAAGTCCCAAATATGGAGAAAAAGTTTGAATATCACATATCTGATAAGGAACGTACATGTACTACACACACACACACACACACACACACACACACACACACTAATATATTTTTTAAGATACATTAAAAACAAAGGTACATAAAGACAATCAATTTAAATAATGGTCACTTAAATAAGGAAAATACATAAATGGTCCTCCCTGGTGGCGCAGGGGTTAAAGTCTCAGTGCTGTCAATCTATAGCCAGCCACTGCAGCATAAGTTGGATGATGACCTAGGTAGCTAACCTACATGGCGCAGCAGACTCTCCTGCCTTACCTGTTGCTCCCCTCAGCTTTGTATTTCAGTAGATCTGCCTGTTCTACTCCCACTCTGCCTCTGATGAATCCTCTTACCCCTCTACACCTCTGGCCTAGACCCCCGTTCTCATATGCATAAATAAATAAAACAAATCTCTAACAAAATACATAAATGGAAAATAAGCACATTGAAAGATGTTCATTTGGCAAATGCATGTCAAATGACGATGAGATAATGATTCACATTTACTATGCTAGATATAATAAAAAAGACAGAAATAAAACAAGTTTTGATGAATTTGAGGAGAAATTGGAGCTCTCATGTGTTACTTGGATATATGAAATGGTGTTGTGAATATGGAAAACAGTTTGGATGTTTCTGAAAAAGTGAAACATACAATTACTATATAGTTCAGAAATTATATTCCAAAGTACTTGCAAAGATAAGGGATACGCTCACACAACAATTTAAGCACAAATATCTATGTAACTTTATTAAAGATAGCCAAAATGTATAAATGTTCCAAATGTCCATCACTGATGAATAGACAAATATTGTGGTATATCCATACAATGATGGATTATTTAATCATAAACATTGAGGAAGTGTGACATACCACAATATGGAAATACCTTGGAAACATATTAAATGGAGAAATTAAGATACAAAGAACACATGATGTATGATTCCATTTACATGAAATGTGCATAATGGACAAACCCATTAAATCAAAGGTATATTGATGGTAATCAGAATATGGTAAAAAACACAAAAGGAAAGTGATTACAAATGGGTATACAGTTTCTTATGGGGATGATGATAGTCTTCTAAATTTAGATAGTGTGATGTTTGTATTATTCTATCAAGAAACCAATCATGGTGAACCGTACAATTTGATGGATAAATTGTATGATATGTGAGGTACATCTCAAAAAAAAAAAAACAAAAAAAAACTTCTGCTACAAATACACAGGAATGTGAATTTTAATTCTAGGGATGTTCTATTTAGTGTATAGAACATATATACACAGGCCTCCGTGGTGGCACAATTGGTTAAGCGCAGCACTATGAAGCTGTCCAGAGACACTGCAGCAGGAGTTCCATACTCAGCCAGGGAAATTCCCACATGGTGCAGCAGACCTCTCCTGCCTCGCTCGCTGCTCCCCTCAGCAGTGTACTTCAGTAGATCTGCCTGTTCTGCTCTCCACTCTGTCTGGTGAATCCTCTCACCCCCTACACCTCTGCTCTGGCCTACACCCCAGCTAGTATGCATAAATAAATACATGTTTAAAAAAAAAGAACATATATACACAAAGTATCTGTTACATCAGTCTAGTATACAGAAAGTGCTCAGCATATGGTAGTTACTATTCATTGCATTATATATAAATATTTGAGGGCTCTAAATGTCTTAACACTAACAAAAGCATATAAACTATTACAAAACTTACATTGATTAGATGCAATGGAAAGAACGCATTTTTTCCTTATGGCTTGATTAAAAGAAAATTAAGTAGAATTGAATTTTTTTACTATTCTGTGTTACATATGTATAGATTTTCTTCCCACCACTTATTCTAATTTTAGAGAATAATGAAAACATAATCACTAAATTTTCAAATGTAACTACTTCAGATGGCGCTATAAAAATCCTTGCCAGATTCTGTTTTTTTCACTCACTCATATATCTATTAATTTATTCATCTGTTTATGTTTTATTGAGGTAACAATGATTCAAAATGGCGTTTGTGTTTTAGGGATATGAATTTTCCTCCTCAGGGTGTTGTTTTTATACCACACCCACTACCACAACACCAATAGTCCACAGCTATAGTAAATTGTACCCCTTCCATACTTTTTCTCCACCTTCACTTTCCCTCTCCCATCTGGTTGCCTCAATTATACAGTCAGATTTCTAGTATTTGTTGTCTGACAAATCCTACTTTGTTTTATCTGACCTGATGTTTTGTGTTTCTATATTTCTCTTATAAGTGACACCATCTGGTATTTGCCTTTCTCTTTCTGACTTATTTCACTTAACTTAATCTCCTCCTGTTCCAACCTTGTTCTTTTTTAAAAGATTTGTTTATTTCTGCATCCAAGAGCAGGCTGCAGGCCAGGAGTATAGGGGAGTCGTGGTAAGAGGATTCACCAGAGACAGAGTGGGGAGCAAAACAGGTGGATTGAGTGAAATACACTGCTGAGGGGAGCAGCAGGTGAGACAGGAGTGGTCTGAGGTGCCATGTGGGTCAGATCCTAGGCTGGGGATCAAACTCATGCTGCAGTGGCTGCAAGTAGCTTCATAGTGCTGAGACTTAACTCCTTGTGACACCAGGGCAGCCCCTAATCCTGTTCTTGTAAATGGCAAGAATTAATTCCTTGCTAGTCTATTGTGTATATTTACCACATCTTACTGATTCACTCATTTTGTTTTTGAGCACATAGGTAGTATCCGCTATTTGACTTTAGCAAATAGTGCTGCAGTTTACATAATATTGCTATTTCCTTTCAAATTAGAGTTTTTGTATTCTCTCAATTGTTACCTAGAAGTGCAATTGCTGGATCATATTGCAGATCTATTTTTATTTTTTGAAACCCCCCCCAAAATGTTTTCCATAGAGACTTGGCAAGTTCACATTACTATGAACAGTATAAAAAGGTTTCCTTTTTTCCCACATCTTTGCCTTTTTTAATTTATTTTTATTTTTTATATATATTTTTTTTACTTTTTGATATGGGCCATTTTTACATGAGTGAGGGGTTTTAACATTGTGGTTTTGGTTGACATTTCCGTGATGGCAAGTGATGATGAGCATTTTGTTGTGTTCTTGTTAACCATCTATATGTCTTCTTTGGAGAAGTGCTTATTTAGAATTTCTGCCCATTTTTGCTTAGGATCTTCATTTTCTTTGTTGAGTTGTATGGGTTTCTTGTAGATTTGGAAATAGCTATTTATCAGCTATAATGTGCAAATATTTTCTCCCATTCAGTATGACAACATTTTTTTTATGATGACCATTTATATCACATTGCAGAAGATTTTTAGTTTAATGTATTCAATTGTTGTATTCTCTTTTGTTTTCCATATCATTAGGTAAAAATCCACAAAGACATCTCTTAAGCCCATGCTATGGAATATTTTGCCTAGGTTTACTCAATGTATTTTATAGTTTCAGGTCTTACATCTCAGTTCTTTACACATTCTGAGTTAATTTTTGTGCATAATGTGAGATAGTAATCTATTTTGTTCTTTTGCATGTAGCTATCCAGTATTCCCAACAATATTTATTGAGGTGGTTTTCCTTTTTCCAGTAAATAGTCTAGTCTCATTTGTCACAGATTAACTATTCTGATGTTTATTTCTGGGATCTCAATTCATATGATTGGTTCATGTGTCCATTTTTCATCCACCTGTTATAATATAGATTGAACCTTGGATGTATGATAGTTGCATGTTCCTCTTTTTAAATAGTTTTGTCAAGTTTGTGTTGGCTACTTCATATCTTTTGTAGTTCCACATAAATTTCAGTCATATTTGTTAAATTTATTTAAAGAGTACCATTGAAACTTTGATAAGGATTACACTTATTCTACATATTGGTTTGCATAAGGTGGCTCTTTTAGCAATGTTGATTCTCATAATCAGTGAACAAGGAATATATTTCCATTTATTTGTGTCTTCTTCTATTTCACTTAATAATGTCTTATCGTTTTCACTGTACAGGTCATTTACATTTTTTGTTAATCTTATTCCCAGACTGAAACTATGAAATACATAGAAGGAAAAAAGACAAAATTCTCCAAAATATCGGCCCCTAAGATGTTGTTTGACTCCATTCCAATAATGAGGAAACAAAACAAAAATAAACAAACGCAAATATACAATTTTAAAATAACCTTTATAGTGAAAGAAATTAACAGTTAAAGAACTACACCCTATGAATAAATGAATTTATACATCATACATCCAACAATTACTAATAGCTAGGATCTACAAATAAATTATGTATCTCAAAATAATAAATATCCAATTGACAAAAATGGACAGAGAGCTAACTAGACATTACTCCAAGAAGAAATACAAAAAGCCAATAGGCTTATGAAAAAATGGAAACGTTCCTTTAATGTCATGAAAATACAAATCGAAATGAGAATGAGATAGACATGGGAATGTCTATCCAGTATTATCCCTCATAGACATGGGAATAGCTATACATAAAGACCAGAATCAGTAAGTGTTGGCAGGGATGTGGTGAAAAACAACAACAACAACAACACTATTTTGGTGGAAAATATATACTGGTCTAGTCCCTTAGAACACGCTATGGAAGATTATGAAAATACTAAAAAAAATAGGTCTATCGTATAGTTCAATAATTTCATTCCTAAGTATCTACCTGAATAATACAAAAACACTAATTCCAAGGGATAGATAAACTCTTATGTTCTTTGAAACATCATAAGAGCCAAGTTACGGAAACAACCTATTTGTTAAAAGACAAATGAGTAGATTAAAAGGATATGGTATATATACATATGGAAAACTACACAGATATAAAAAAAGATGGAATTTTACCATTTGGGACAACATGGGTGGAACTAAAGCAAATTATGCTAAGTGAAATAAGTCATAAAGAGAAAGACAAATAGGTAATCATTTCATTCACATATAGAATATAGAGGGGAAAAACAAACAGATAGGCACAACTAAACCAAAACAATCTGCAGAATTTCTAATGCAGAATAGAAACTACCACATATCGAATACATCTGCCTCCTCAAGTTCTACATTTACCTGTTTTGACCATCTATCTCTGGAACTTTTTTTTTTCCTAAAGATTTATGTATTTATGCATACAAGCTGGGGTGTAGGCCAGAGGTATGGGGTGGTGAGAGGATTCACCAGAGACAGAGTGGGGAGCAGAACAGGCAGATCTACTGAAGTAAATTGCTGAGGGGAGCAGCGGGTGAGGCAGGAGAGTTCTGCTGCGCCACGTGAGAATCTCCCTGGCCGGGTATCGAACTTGTGCTGCAGTGGCTATGGCTATCTTCATAGTGCTGCCCTTAATGCATTGCACCACCAAGGAGACCCTATCCCAGGGACTTTCAAGGAGTTGCTGAATTAATCTATGTGTCTTTTCCATATGCTGATATTCTATTTACATGATTTAGAAAATCTTGTCAAATAAAAATGTCCTCTTAAATATTTGTTGTGGCTTAGTTTGTTCATAGAATGGAATTCAAGCTGCTATACATAAGTTAAAGGATTTTGCTTCTGTTGGGTTCTAGGACAAGTCAGGGTTAATTAGGTAGGTTCACAGACAGTGCAGGTAGAGACTTCAGGAGAGTTAAAGAGGCTTCTGAGATAAAGTCGAGGAATCCAGGAGGGCTATAAGTACAGTAAATTTTAAGAAAACTTGGACAGGGGCAGTGAAAGAAAGACTAAGATAAGAGTTGTAAAGCTGGACAGATGCCGAAGTACAGCCACTGAGAGAAAGAGCCAGCCACAAAAAGGATGATGAGATTTTAGAGTACAGAAAAGAGGTTTATGTGTCCCCTGGACATGGGCTCAGACAGCACCTGCGCCTCTCCTTGGCATCACTGCCTGAGATTAGCTTCTCTGCTTATTTATTTGAGGGTTTGTCTTTGAATTCCCTTATTTATTCTAGGGATTGTCTATGAATTCCCTTTTGTGGCTTCATGGGACAAGAAGCCATGATGATTTAGGGGTTGAATTCTTAGTTTTTTACCGCCAGACTGGGGTGAAAAGCAGCGCTAGCTGTAATTACGGAGACAGCACACAGCAGCTCCACTGTGACCTCAGTTGGTGTGGACTTCGGGATAGTAACTTTCCTCTTGTCTACATTTCAACTATACTGAGATTGTGGCAGCTCTCAGAAGAGCCCAAGACTTTTGTGTGTTGTGAAACATTGTTTACAATACATCCTGTGTTAACAATATCATTTTTTAGGAAAATATGTCAATAAATACAGCCATTCTCCCTATCTCAATATGACTAAATTAATACTTCACTGGCTTTCATTATTCCAGCCCCATCTCAAACTGAACAGAAACATGTGCTTTTTACAATATGAATTTAGACAGTCTCTCTCTCACCTCCCCCCCTTTTTTCCCTTCAGGTACTTGTACAAATAACATAAAAATTCATCACTTGAACTGCAAGTTCTTGGCCTCCCACCTCTGCAGAGCAGAATGGGAGCCAGTGGCCATTTTGAAAGTAGTAGAAAATACAGTGGAGTAAGCACAGTGAACATTTCATAGACAAAATAAAAGTAAGATAACACAGGTCCCTTGTATGAGGGGACTGGAAAGTGAGTTTGCATGAGCTCATGTTCCTTAGAAGCTTGGGATTAGTTTCTTAATAGATTCAGATCTTTGTGATGGAATTTCTTTTTTTAAAGATTTATTTTTTATTTATACATACAAGCTGGGGTACAGGCCAGAGGCGTGGGGCGGCGAGAGGTTTCACCAGAGACAGAGCGGGTAGCAGAACAGGCAGAGCAGAAATACACTGCTGTGGGGAGCAGCGGGCGAGGCAGGAGAGGTCTGCCGCACCATGTGGGATTCCCCCAGCTGGGCGTCGAACTCACGTCGCCGCTGCCGACAGCTCCACAGCTCAGCGCTTAACCGCTGAGCCACTGGGGAGGCCCCTGTGATGGAATTTCTTATATTTTTAAAGATATATATATATATATATATATATATATATATATATATATATATATATATATATATATTGATTGATTGATTAATTGATTTTTACATAGAAGAACTGTGGTGTACACCAGAGGTGATGGAGTGAGGGGATTCACCAGAGACAGGATGGGGAACAGACCAGGCAGATCTACTGAAATACACTGCTAAGAGGAGCAGCAGGTGAGTCAGAGAGTTCTCCTGTGCCATATGTGGATTAGCTCCCTGTCTGGGGATTGAAGTCAGGTGGCAGTGGTGATAGCGTTGACTTAACCCCTAGGCCAGTAGGGAGGCCGTGTGGTGGGATTTCTCGATGAGATTTCTGTACCATCTTGGAGACTGGTGGTGCGTGACATGGTTCTTGGATTTCATATTTCTGCAGGGAAGCCAGCCTCTCCCCAGGTGCCTTGAGCCAGGAAAAAAAAAAAAAAAGTTTATTTTACTTGTTTGATTCCATAGTACCCCATAATGAACTTCCAACTGTTTTTCAGACATATCTCATCTACCTTTATGTCTTCTAAGACTCTCAGTTAAGGTATTTCACCATATCCCAATATGACTATTATAGAGCGCTCTTTCATACTCCATTCCATTCTTTAGCCATTTACCTTAATGTTATTAATTTGTCTTCATTATTTACATAGTAAATTATATATATATATAGATTTTAAGTCATATGAAAAAATATAAAATTAAATTAATGTTTCTAAGTTTTTCCTTCTACTCCTTATCTATTTCGCCAAAACCACAACTGTTTACTATTATATTTATAGTCTTCTGGTTATTACAAGCAGTATAAAATTTTTAAAATAATGCAAAATTTAACAGATTCAATCTGATTATAGAGTTTAATATAACAAAGCAAATCCCTTGTTTTTCAGTTTTTAATGAAATGTTTTCATTATTTTTATGTTTACACTTCTATTTTGTTTAAAATAAAGAGTATGTGTTCTTATTTAATAACTGAAACAGTACACAAATGTAAGCATTAATAATCTCTTCTAACCTTCATACCCACCCCTGTGGTGTGTGATCAATCTCAACAGATTGCTGCATTTCTTTCCCCATTTATCTCTAGTCATTTAATCCTGTGAAACATATGTGCACATCCATAGGAGTGGCAGACATTGTTAGTCACTCATCCAATATTCATTTTTCTCTTCTACCTAGAATCCATTTTTTCAAGAGGAGCAGTGCCAGTGTGCACTGTTAATGCATTTTTCTCTCATAACATTCCTTTCAGATAAAAGCACAATGTGATACATTTCTTGGCAATGAAAACATAGATATAAATATATAGATATGTGTATAGATATGGATATGGGTATAGATATGGATATGGATATGGATATAGATATTTGTTGGGTAGACATTTGAAAGTTTCTAAAAAAGAGAGATCTCAGCTGTCCACTCTTAAGCTTACATTACAAGTTTTTTCCCTTCATCTGAGAGTTCTGATAATAATTGAGTCCTTGGAGATGGCTTGATAAAACTTCTCAAGTAGGTGAGCTATTCATTATTGAGAAAATACTGGCAACATTTGTTTATAGAAGACAAGGGACTGGTTATTCTCTCTTTATCAGAAAAACATAAATGTGCCTCTCTTTATCAGAAAAACACAAATGTGCCTAGAACATAGCACTATTCACTTGCTATGTTTAGCAACTGTATTGACACACTGTATGTTGTAGAAAATTAATCATAGATTACAAAAGAGAATCTTGGAATATTAATTATGATTTTTTGAACTTAAAATTAGAAGACTTTGTAGCCAAAGTCTGGCAATTTTTTTTTCAGTTAACATCTATTTAGTCAAAAAATATGTTTGCTTTATGAAATTCAAAAAAGGATGTTGCTGAAGGGTGGAACGATTAATGGTGAGATTCTCTTTAATGCTGAGTACCTAACTAAGTCTGTAGTTTTCTTTACTCCAATGGCAACTTTATTTAATAAGCATAGAAATGAGAACTGATCTGTGTTTAATAATATAATTTATTAAAATAATTTTATTTAGGGCCTCCCTGGTGGCGCAGCGATTAAGCACTGTGCTGTGGAGCTGTCAGCGGCCACACGAGTTCGACGACCGACTGGGGAGATTCCCACATGGTGGACCTCTCCTGCCTTGCCCACTGCTCCTCTCAGCAGTGCGTTTGAGTCAATCTGCCTGTTCTGCTCCCCATTCTGTCTTTGGTGAACCCTCTCGCTGCCCCACACTTCTGGCCTGTACCCCAGCTTGTATTCATAAATAAATAAATCTTTTAAAAAAGAATTTTATTTATTTTTAACTTGTCTAATTTCTCATCTGTTTTCTGGTGGGTAGGTTTATATATTCCTTTTAAACAATTCATGTAAATGACACATTTTTATGCAATTTCTAAATATATAGCATGACCATTTCCTGTTCTCTGTTCATTTAAGTTAAATGTTTCCCTGATACTAAAGAGAGTATAATTAAGCGTAAATTATAAGCTAGAGTATAAAATAGTATAATTCAGTTGCTGTAATTAAATAAGTCTTTTTTATTTAATTTTTAAAAATGTATGTCAGAGAAATGTGAGTCATCAAGAACCTCAGATAAGAGGCCAGAAGAGGACAACTTCTTCACAAAATGTATGACTTTAAAAACGTGGATCTCAGTATTTAAAATTCACAGCCAGCAAATTTCAAATTTATTTAATTTGTAAATGAAGTCAGAAATTTTTATTTTAAATTTAATTAAAATTGTTTTCTTCCCAGTCATGTCTTTCTTATATTTATTTTTAGTATTGTTTATGATTACGATACTTTCCCTCATTATAAGAGATGTTAAACATGTTTTCATATACCTATTGGCTTTGTGCATTTCCTCTTTGGAGAAGTGTCTTTTGAACTCTTCTGCCCATTTTTTGACTAAGATTGTTTACTTTGGTTTTGGTAAGTTGTGTGAGCTCTTTGTAGATTTTTTTTAAAGATTTATTTATTTATGCATACAAGCTGGGGTACATGCCAGAGGCGTGGGGCTGTGAGAGGGTTCACCAGAGACAGAGTGGGGAGAAGAACAGGCAGAGAGATGGAAATACACTACTGAGGAGAGCAGCGAGTGAAGCAGGAGAGGTCTGCCACACCATGTGGGAATCTCTCTGGCCTGGCATCGAACTCCCGTCACCACTGCTGACAGCTCCACGGTCCAGCGCTTAACAGCTGTGCCACCAGGGAGGCCCCTCTTTGTAGATATTTGTGATCAATCCCTTATCTGTTGTATGGTGTGGAAAAGTTTCCCCCAATCAGTAGGGTGACTCTTTGTTTTGACTAATATCTCTTTTGCTTTACAGAAGCATTTTAGTTTGATGTAATCACAGCTGTTTTTGTTTTCCTTCACTTTCTTTGCTTTGGGAGATGAGTTTTTAAATATGTTACTGAGATGTATGTCATGTAGTGTTTTATCTGTATCTTCCTCTATATATCTTATGGTTTCATGCCTTATGTTAAATTATTTTACCCATTTTGAGTTGGTTTTTGTTCATGGTGTGAGGTAGTAGTCTAGCTTCATTCTTTTGCATGTAGCAGTCCAGTTTTCCAGCACCATTTATTGAACAAACTGTCCTTGTTCAATTACTTATTCTTTACTCCTTTGTTAAAGATCAGATGTCCATCTATGTGTGATTTTATTTCTGGGGTTTCTGGTTGAGTCGATTGGTTTGTGTGTCTGTTCTGTTCCAGTACTATACTGTTTTAATTATTATGGTTTCATAATATATTTTGAAGACTGAGAGTGTGATATCATCATTCACCTTCTTTTTAGTCAGGAAAGTTTTGGCTATTCAGGGATATTTGTGGCTTGATATGAATTTCATCAATATTTGTTCTATTTCTTTGAAAATTGCCATTCAATTTTTTTATACCTCTTGACTTTCAGCTTATAACCTGTGACTATGTTTTCTTGTAAATCATGTTATTATCTTATCTTATACCTTTTTTCATATATGCATATATAAGTTTCAGAGTTATACTAGACAAGAACTACCTCTTCTTTGCCTTTATTAGACTTAACTAATCAAATGAGAATGAGGAATAACTGACATGATGACACAAGTTAACAAAGAGTTTATTGAGACCTCTATCTGTTTATTCAAATTTAAAAATAGTCAAAACCATAAAGTCAAAACCACATGGCTTCAATCAATATTATATTAAATCAGGCTTATCACTGTTGTTTAGCTTCTAAGGAAATAGAAGCTAAGGAAATAGAAATTTTTATTTATGAACGGATACCATTAATTTTTTACTGAATTCTAGATGAAGTTTTAGCACAAAAATATATTATATTTTTGTTATTATATTATATTATTGTTATTATATTATTATATTAAAATAAAAATCCATATAATTTAGGCACTATTATTATTGTTATTATTATCACTACTTTTTAAGAAAGATAGAATATGAGAATAAAACTAAATTGGCAGGAATTAAAAAAAACACCCTATATATGCTGACCAGTTCACCAGGTCTGTTAAGATGAGATAGTGGATTAAGCTCCAGACTCAGGAACAAGTGAGTATTCAAAAGTTAGCTTGATGGTTCCTAGGGAAGTAAAAGGTAAACATCTTACTGCCTAGTGTAGCAGACAGAATCCTGAGATGACCATCACTGAATCATAAATGCCCTTTTTCAATCATTATCACTTCCAGCTTGATATAATGGTGACTTGCTTCTATCAATAAGCTGTGACAGCTGATTTGTGACACTGTAATCCTCATGAGTAGGAAATATGTAACTTCATCTTACCAGCTGGAGTAAACGTGTCTCCCAATAACTTTGAAGTCATTAGCTTTAAAGATGTTAGTGACAATGTTGGAAATGGCCTGTGAGCAGCCACATTGCATGGTGGAAAACTAGGAACTGAAAGCAGCCTCCAGATAATGGCTTACAGTTTAGTAGGGATTTCAGTCAATAAAACAGTAAATGACTGAATTCTATCAACATCTACATGAATTTGAGGAAAGATTACAAATTCCAGAAAGGTAAACTGGCTGGTTCACATCTCAATTGCTACTTTACAATACTGTGAGCAGAAACCTGAGCACCTGAGTTGAAAATGGGAGGGAGTAAACATAAGTTTGTTTCAAACCACTAAAATTTTAGTAATACATGCAGCATGGAAATGATTACATTCAGTAGTGAAGAGGCTTTAATCAAGCTTCCAGGAGTAAAAGATCCACCTCATATTTTAGAAGTAAAAGAAGCATTTTTATCTCTAAAAAGACATATGATGAGAGGGCTCCATACTAGCCAAAACCAAAACCCATATAGAAAGAAATACCAGAATTACTTAAAAAGAATTACAATGTTACTCTCACACTAACTATAAAGTTGAGTATTAAAAAAATTAAAGGATTGTTAGTTGCTACTACACATAAAGATCATACATTTTTGTTAAAGGGTGCACTGTTTAACACTGAAAAAGGAAATCTAAGGGAACTGATATGAAAAGCCACTCTATCAGTATTTTAAATTAAAATTATACCTTGTTTATTTAGGAAGGCAAACATTTTCATTTTGTTTTAAAATGGTAAAATAAAACTCAATACATGTCTTTAGAAGTCTAAAACATTTTTGTGGCAGGTGTAAGGAGTGGAGAAACATTTATTTTTCTGAACCAAATTAATTAAGATATTTTAACTTGCAAATAATCACTATAACAAGAAATTTATATATAATGAATATGTTCACAGATGCTTGATAAATATTTTTAAAATATTTTGTTAGCACATATACATCAGGTGACATAAACATGTCCTTCAAACTAATTATTCCACAATTGGTAATCTATCCTATGGAAACAGCTAAAAATTTGTTGGCATTCTTTGCGAATACTGTTTATTGATCTATTATTTTAAAAATTCAGTAAAACTAAATACATAAGTGAAAGGAATCATTAAATCTACCAGGAATTAAGGTGATTTTGCAAATAGCTAAAAATTAGTGGACCTCTGATTCACTAAATTCTAAAGTTTCTCTAAATATAGCTTTTCTCTTACATTCTCCACCGTTCATGATCAGCTGACTTCATTCACCACCTCCCATTCCCATGTCCTGCTTTGTCCTTCTCTGCAGTACTACCTCTTCATAAATATCCTTAAAGTATATAGTTATTATTTTTGATTCATTATGAGTATGCATATGGGTGTGGATGACTGTGCAAGTCTTGACTGTGCAAGTGTGGGAGAGATTTTTGCATGTGACAGCACTGGAAAACCTGTGGGTTTTAGATGGAGGTAGGGATCAAAGTTAAAGGCTACATCCCTTTCCCTAGTGAGATGGAGAAAATTAATCATTTTTAAAGCCACAAGTTATAACACTGAATGGGAAACAGAAAAACAGATCTCTGGCATTAGAAAATAGAAGGAAGTGGTAGGACTTGATTATTAGGCTGGAAACTGCAAAGCACCCAGGTTACATTTAATGGAGTGTCTAGGAGAACCTCATTCTTTCTTCATTCCAGTGACCATCTCTACACCATAGCTCAAATAAATGTCTTTTATCGTCTTGTGTCAATCCTCTCCCCTAATTCCAAGCCATAATGAATGTGAATTAAATTGAAAATGAGGGAATCCGTCACCTTGATGAATAAAAAAATACAACAATTAATCCAACATGTATATTTTTACTAACTGCTTGTTTAATCACTTGAATATTCCATTAATGATTACAACTAGTAGGCTTCCACTTCATACTCGCTGCCCAAATCATGCTGTAACTTTCTTCCAAACAGTGCATTTGGATTCCAACTGGTAAAATGGATCTGCAGCACAATGAAAAAAACATAATATTATGAAAACTATTATGGCCCTTGAAAGTAATATTGCTCATTTTTGCATTAATGGCAAACTGGACACATTTTTTTTAATTTTTCATTTTTATAAATTTAAGATCTCATAGCATTTTATGATTTATAACAACCTTGATGACACTGGTCAACAGCGAGGTCGTTACTGACTTAAAAAGGACCTAATCTATAGTTTCTTGGTGTGCTAAAAATGAATATAACCCTGAAAATATTTTATTAGCTTTCATTTTGAAGATATTTCATATAACTCATTTTCTATGTTTCACCATGTAAATTTATCCAGTAGGACTGCAACAACATCCTAAATCAGCCTAGAATGATGTAATATTGCATCACATTGCATAATATCATCATGCACACATCATCCAGAGTTGATTGCATTATTTCCTGATGCAATGCAATACTACTGCCAAGTGGCTACTGAAGTAAGCTGACGTCAGCAGTACACTCTATAAAGCCCTGTCGGAAAGGTGGAGCATTGAAAATATTTCAGATTTTGTGTGAGACAGTTTAAGCTACTGTTCCATAGAACTGTTATTATTTTATCCATTTCGGCACAATACAGAACAGTAATGCCTCAAGAGTGCATTAATAGCGTGGACAATTTCTGGTTTATTTGTGGGGAAGTGACATTTGCCAACCAGAAGAAAAGTATCACTTCTCAAGTGAAGAAGGCTTATCATCTTGACTTGGGATGCAAGGATGGTGACCAAGACAAGCCTTGGGCCCCGCATACATGCTGTGCTCCATGTCCAACACAGCTTTCACAGTGGTTAAATGGCAAAAGACCATCAATGCTGTTTGAAGTCCCCATGGTGTGGAGAGAGCCAAGCAACCACATAAAAGACTGTTACTTCTGCTTGGTTCCTCCTCTTTCCAAAAGAATAACAAAGCAAAAGAAGTCGAGAAGAATCTACTCAAACATTCCATCTGCACTGAGACCAGTTCTACATGGTGAGGGACTTCTATTCCAGAATCTCCAGCAGAGTATTCTCTTGATACATCTGATGAGGACAAGGGTGAGCCAACCTGTTCTTCTCCTTTTCCATCAGCATGCAGTGATCCAGATTTTCACTGTGGTGCATCATGAACCCCACACAGACTAACACAGGAAGAACTCAATGACCTGGTACGTGATTTGGACTTATCCAAGAACAAGGCAGAATTGCTAGGATCAAGTGTCCAACAATGGAATCTTCTAGAAGAAGATGTCACATTTATCTTTATATCAAACCCCCCCCCCCAGCAGTAGGAGTCTTTCTTCAGAAAGGAAAGTACTCTGGTATTCTATTCTGATATTGAAGGCCCCATGAATGCCTTAGAAATCACTCATGATCCACAAGAATGGAGACTATTTCTAGACTCTTTGAAACTGAGTCTTAAGGCTATGCTTTTGCACATGGAAACTATCTTCCATCTATTCTATTCCTGAACAGCTATACAAGACACAAGCAAATCTAAGAAGTAGTCTATGACTTGACCTTTTACAGGTATTAACCGTAGGCCTATTACTATTGACATGCATTTCATGATGTGAACACCAATTTATTGCAGATTACAAAAAAAAGTAGAGCCAAATTTAGAATTTGACTGTTATATTCATGTTGAGCACATAAAAATTGATAGGAAATGATTAATTTTATTTCAGTAACATAACTTTTTAAAAAATTTGTTGACCAGTGTTATTTTCAAGATCAAATTGTAAGCATTATAAATTATTCGTTGGGAATTTAAATTTGTACAAAATATTGGGAAAAAGCTATTTATGTTATTTGTGTATCATATATAATTTTTTTTTCATATGACTTGAATCAGGTGCATTCAACTTCAACTTGTTTAAAAATTCAAAGCTGAACTCTATTGTTACAGGGATACTTTTCAATTTATTCAAAGGAACTTTGTGTTGCACTCAATGGTGTTTGTAGTTAGTGAAAATTTTCTATGCAGAAGTAAATTAGTGCATTACATTTAAATATATTCCTAAGGTAAAAATAGCTCTTATTTTATTTAATTTAAATACAAATCAGAGGCAATTGAACTCAATGTTTCCAAGCACTCAAATACTGTCCCTTTTGAACTTACCATTAAAATACTGCACACTATACATACTCAACTGTCTCAGTAAAATAGGGGCTTACACTCTTTGTCATGTAACATTGGAAGATATAAGCCTAACATGAACTGATTGATTTATTCTTTCAACAATGGGAATAAACATATATATTAAATATTTTCTAAATTAATTGTTTGTTTCTAAATTGATTGTTTTACATATTCACTAAAGTATTTATTTAGTCCCACGTTATATAAAAGTGTCAACTCAAATAAACTTCTCGGTTTTGAAAAGATGTAAGGTCTCTGGAAGTACTGTAAGGTTTGATCTTTTTATTAACTTTGCGCTTTACTAAAATCAATAAACATATGGGACATTGAATGATCAACCATTTATATGTTATTTATTTTATTTTTAAATTTTTCTAAATATTTTTATTTTTTTCATGATTTAAGATTTCTCCCCTTAGGTGTGATAGTGAGAGTTCTTCCACCACCCTCAACAACGCTCTCCTCCCAACCCTGTTCTTGACTCACCCCTCTTATTCCCCTTTCCTTTCCTCTTACATGAATCTCTATATATGTTCTGCTTTGAATTGACATATCTTAGATTAAGCACAAAAGATTGAAAGATACCAGACTGGAATCCACATCAAAAATTAGTGATTTGAGGGCCTCCTGGGTGGCGCAGCGGTTAAGCGTTGCGCTGTGGAGCTGTTGGCAGTGGCGACGCAAGTTCGATTTCCGGCCGGGAGAATCCCACATGGCGCGGAAGACCCCTCCTGCCTTGCCCGCTACTCCCCTCAGCAGTGTATTTCTGATCTGCCTGTTCTGCTCCCTGCTCCGTCTCTGGTGAACCCTCTCACCGCCCCACGCCTCTGGCCTGTACCCCAGCTTGTATGTATAAATAAAAAATAAATCTTAAAAAAAAAATAGTGATTTGGGCCTCCCTGGTGGCGCAACTGGTTAGCGCAGCACTGTGGCGCTGTAGGCAGCTGCGACACAAGTTCAATGCCTGGCAGGGGAGAATCCCACATGGCACGGCAGACCACTCTTGCCTCACCCACTGCTCCCCTCAGCAGCAATCTGCCTGTTTTGCTCCCCACTCTGTCTCTGGTGAGCCCTTTCACCACCTCATACAGAAGTATGCAGAAAGAAGTATGTGAATCAATGATTCACATAATTTGCATTGATTCTTGTTTATTGTCTATCTCCCACTAAACACTAGAACCATTTTGTTTCTGCTATACCCTCAAGGTATGGGGATAGGAGCTTAAATAAAATAGGAGTTTTTGTTTGCTTGTTTTACCTAATGTACTAATTCATTTATTGAATTTTGGCAATGTACATTTTTGGATCCTGATTAAATAGATATACTTTCCTTAGGACTATGTAGCCACTGAAGTTCACTGCTTATACTATATAAAATACAAAATTATTGTATGACTTATGAGCTTTTGCTTTGGATATGTAGTTTTCAGGCTGCTGTGAAATTGAAATGTCACACAAATGCCAGGATCTCAACTGAGCAGAAAAAACAAAACCTTTGTGAAAGCTTTCCGACTGAAACTTCAGGGCTTATAAGCACCTAGGTTTTAGGTGACATGAATAGCAAGTGTCTTAAAGCATCAATTGTCCAATCATGCCCCTGTGAAGTTGCTGTGCAGCTGACTGATTTCACAAAAAGATGCAGTGAGGATAGTGCTAAAAGAACAGCAAGTCTGTTGACATAATCTCTTGTGTTTTTAATATATACTTCAAATAATACTGTTTTAAATATGTTAGCATTTTTAGTGAAATTGTCACTAAAATTTATTTTAAAGGTACTGACTGAAATGATCCTAAGAAATTTCATATGTAATAACTTCTTTATACAATTGCCCCTACCAGGAAACTTCTAAGAAAATAAATATGCACACAATCTGAACTTCTTTACATATATAATCATATAATTCTGTGTACCCATTTATAAAATGTGGGCGAAAGACAAATAAGAAAACAAAATTAAAGGATTCTTTATTCTTTAAATACATGCAAAAATATAAATAACAGCAAAATGATCAGATAGTTTTATTGCTATGTAAATTTTAATGCTTTCTATAAAAATTAAAATATTATTTACACTCCCTCATTGAATTCTTACATCTTCAAAGTATTTTTTCTGAAATGATATATGACTATTATATTTAGCAATATATATGTTTATAGGTGCATATATATTTAAATTTATAACTTATCCTTTTCCCATTTTATGAAAAAATACAGCTTTCATTTCTAAGTAAAATCATCAAAATCATTAAGTCAGGTTATTTTAGTTATTTTTTTATTTCTATATATCAAGGTCTTTGGAAAATTAGAGATGCCGGCCTACCTGGTAGCACAGCAGTTAAGCGCTGGGCTGTGGAGCTGTTGGCAGTGGCGACACGAGTTCGACACCCAGCCAGGGAGATTCCCATATGGCGTGGCAGACCTCTCCTGCCTCGTCCGCTGCTCCCCTCAGCAGTGTATTTCCATCTCTCTGCCTGTTCTGCTCCCCACTGTGTCTCTGGTGAACCCTCTCACAGCCCCACGCCTCTGGTATGTACCCCAGCTTGTATGCATAAATAAATAAATCTTAAAAAAAAAAGAAAATTAGAGATGCCTTTTTACTACACAAATATCAAATAAATGACTAATAATACATAAAAAGAGAAATTAGAGAAAATGCTCTCCAAAGTTATTTAGGGCCCTAAAATAGCCTAAACCATTTCTTATTAGCTCATATAAATATTGCCTTAAAGACTAAGCTAAAATCTAGTACTCAAATTTATATCACTTCTTTTTAACCAACATGTATTGCTGAAAGAGTAGCAATTAATTGTGTTTTCCCTAAGCATTCAGTAAAGTTTTACAAAGTGTGAAGGAGATGAGGGAATAAGCTGCATGGATTTTGAGACGAGACCTGAAGAAAGGAGAGGAAGTACCAGAGACCTGAAATGAGCTCTGGTGTGGTTAGGGGAACAGTAGGAACTGATCGGCAAGAACAGGCTAATGCACACTGGAAGAGAGACACTGGTTCTGGATCACTGAATTCGGCAGGTCTGTGCTCTGATTGACTGGGCAACATGGAGAGTTGCAGCAAAGGGAAAATATGGAAGATGGTCTGTCTTTGTCTAAAAAAATCTCAAGGCCAGTGGAGTGGAGCAGAAAGATGAATAGGAGAAATACAATGTTATAATCCAGGTAAGAAGTTTATGATCCAAATGGCTAATCAGTTACCCAAACATATTTGCTAAACAGAGGGGGGAAAAATCAGGGATTATGCTAAATGAATTAGGTCACAAGGAGAAAGATAAACATCAAATGATGTCAGGCATTTATTTGTGGAATATGCAGAAATTAAAACCAGCTAGATAAAGACAAAATTTAAAGCTAACCATTGGAAACCGATTATAAAACTGCAGAGGGGTAGTGGGTAGCAGAGGGTTTAAGAATCTAGAGGGAAGGGATCACAATATACCATCATGGTGGACAAGAGGTGATTTGGTGGAAAGTACATTACAATAACTATGCCTCGAGGGGGGGGCTATTTTACTTCCAAAATACCAACAATAATGTATCCACAGTTATCCCAATTAAAAAACAAAACAAAACACATTTTCTCTGTTGATATTTAATGTTTCTCTTTCCTTCTTATGGATAGAATTAGTATTAAATTTAAACAGGCATGTATATCTAAAAACCAGAAATAGACCTAAGATTTGCCAAGTATAAAAAAAATAAATCTTAATGATTTTTATTATATTTATATTAAAATAAGAGATCAAGCTATATAGGCAGTTTTACAATGTCAATGCTTGTCATCCAAGAACAAGCCATAATCATTCATTGATTTCTTTTTGTGAAGAACCACCAAAATAATAAAAATAAATTTCTGTGGAAAATCTACAATGCACTGCCATCCTTTGAATCATAATATATTTGAACTCATTTAAACCAACTACAAATGTAAAATAGCTATTACTATCAGTCCCATTTTACAAAGGAAGAAATTAGGCCCAGAAAGTTAAAATGGCCTGCATGGAACACGCAGATCAGAGCCATCTGTCTCTGATGAGTACCTGTCCACCTTATTTCTGTCATCTTATATGATATTTTTGATATTTCCTTATAATATTGTTGCTTTTGCTTTATAATCTGTTTGTTGCCTTATAGAAATTATGATATGCTTTTATTGATTTAGAAGTATTTATTTTTTTCCTTAAAATCATAACAAACCTGACTTCCTTCATTAACTTCGGGGATAATAAAACATCTATTTCTTTTATGTGGAAGTTATTCAGTCTCTCTTCCTTCATTTTCAATATAACTAGAATAGTCTAAGATTTTCAACATAATCACCAAAGATAGCTAATAGAACTTATATTTCCTGAATATAATTTGTCTTTTGAGAAAAATTGACTATGTCACTTTCTCAATATAAATACAATTGCACAGCTAATCCCTTTTTAAAAATGATTGTGTCTATCATTATTAACTCTTTCATTCAATACACTATTAGTTAAGATGTTGTTGTTAGCAGGCTTTAAAAATGTCACTTAAATTGCCTTAAATTTTAGGAGCTATATATATTTCATAACTAGAATCCCAAAAATAATACAGGATCTGAGAACACTGTGACGAACATCAGTCTTGATGGTATTACTGAGGGAAAATGTTCATTAGTAACAACATAAATTATAATTAAATAAATTTAATTTTTTTTAAATATAAAATTAATTTTAAATATTTAAAATGTCATCTAGTTTGTCTTTCCCCTCATTTATTTTGCTTAACATTAACCACTCCAATCCCATTTCTGATGTCAAAAGTTCATCTTTTTTATAGCGCAGTAGTATTCCATCGTGGATGTACATATCACACCTTCTTAGTCCACTGCAACCTTGAACAGTTGATAGAGGGCAAGTAGCTGGAGAAATTTAGATATCATGGACACATTTCAAAACAAAAAAGAGAGGAGGAAAATTGAAGCTAAATGAAGGAGGATTTTGCTTTTTGCTTCTTTTGTAGGTAAAAAACGTTACCCAAAAGACATTAACATACTTTCACTACTGTGTCATTGGACATCTTATTCTTGCTTTTAAAATTTTACTGGAGGGAAAATTAGAATAAAAATTTTTGACTTAGTTTAATTTACTGTGCTTTTGCATTCTGGGAATTTTATCAAATGTCACCCAAATATTGTCCTTTTCATGGATAAGCTATTTATTTTGATTCACCTTATTAACATCTGTAATATTAAGGAAAACAATATTCCCTGAATTCTTACACACTAAATAAGTCTTTCAGATGCCTTTATGTACACAGTTCGGAATTCACAATATTATCCTCAATAATCTTTATCCATTACGCCACTAACTTCTGGCACTAACTGGTGTCATTTGCACTATAGATTGTGTTAAATTTTCATGCTATCAATTTTGCTGCTGAATCTTCCAATTTCTGTTTTTATTTTTGTAATTGTGTATTTTTATGCAATTTTCATTATCTCAAGTTTTTTTTTTTTCAGGTGCTCCTCTGCTCTTAATTTTGTGAATTATTTGTTCTCTTAAATTTCTTAGACATTTTTGTAAAATTTATTTTTATTTACTTATGCATACAAGAACTGGATTCTAGGCCAGAGCTGTGGAGGGTGAGAGGATTCAGCAGAGACAGTGGAGAGCAGAACAGTGAGATCTACTGACATACACTGCTGAAGGGAACAATGGGAGAGAAAAGAGAGTTCTGCTGTGCCATGTGGGTCAGCTCCCTGGGCGGGGGCGGGGAGGGATTGAATTCATGCCACAGTGGTTGGTGATAGCTTGATAGTGCTGACACTTACTCTCTGCACCACCAGGAAGGCCTTAATTTCTAAAACATTTTAGATTCTCACTTGCTGAAAAATGTATTCTAGCTTTTAAAATATAACTTTTTCCAGAATGAACTCTCTTTCAATTTTTTGTAGACTGTCTATACTATAACTTCATTCTCTTATTATTTTTTTTCTCACCTGTCTAACCAGCAAAAATATATTTATTTCTTTTTGAATTTTTTTGAAAACCCTACTTTTTACCTGTTTATATTATTTTGGATAAGTCCACCAGACAATTTTTTTGTTGTTGGACAAAAGTGGTTTTTTTTTTTGTTTATTCTCTTAATTGTCTGAATTATCTCATAAAAGCATTATTGTGAGTTTTAGAATTTATTTGCATTTTAGCTGCATTGTTTTCTTTGTAAAATCTTCAGATTATTGAAGATATTGCATTATTCAAGAAACTGATTGCATTCTATAACTTGACTTTTAATATAAAATAAAAAAAATAACTCTAGATAATTGTCAAAAATACAATATAGTGTGTGATGTAAAGGGCTCTGTAGTTTAATAATTAGGTTAGATATGAACACATACTTTGGTAGTATAAAATACAGAAAATTAGATTTGTATGAACAGTGTTACAGAGACCATCTATGAAAACAGTATTTCCTAGCTACTTCTTCCACAATGCATATATATTTTAATAGACATGACATTTTAGAGCACTTTGAGATATACACTAAAATTGAATGGAAAGTACACAGTATATGTACATATAGCAACCTCCATTATCAACATTCTCACCTGAGTGTTCTGTTTGTTAAAATTGGCACATCAGGGGGCCTCCCTGGTGGCACAATGGGTTAAGCCAGCACTGTGGAGCTGTCCACAGGTGCAGTGCGAGTTTGATACCTTGCTGGGGAGACTCCCACATGGCATGGCAGACCTCTCCTGCCTTGTCTGCTGCTCTCCTCACAAGTGTATTTCAGTCGATCTGCCTGTTCTGCTCCCCACTCTGTCTCTGATGAACCCTCTCACTGCCCCACGCCTTTGGCCAGCACACTAGCTGAATTCAGGAATAAATAAATCTTTAAAAAATATTTAAAAGAAAACAAAAACAAACAAACAAAATAAATTTGGCACATCACTACTACCTCAAACCCATAGTTTACAATAGTGCTAACTCTTGGTTGGTTTTATGCATTCTGCATTTTGGCAAATGTATAGTGACATATATTCACCATTATGTCATGTTTCTATATCATGTTTCAATAATTTCATGGCTCTATAAATTCCAAAGTTTTCTATATTTCTTCCCAGAATTTGTGTTATTTTATATTTTACATATACATCATAATAAAATTAGTTAATTATTGTGAAGAGTATAAGGTCAAAGTGTAGATTTTCTCTCTCTCTCTCTCTCTCTCTCTCTCTCTTTTTATGTAGATGTCTATGTCCCAGCGTTATTTGTTGAAGAGACTACCTTTACTCCATTTGGTTTACCATTGCTCCTTTTCAAAGATCTGTTGACCGAATTTCTGTGAGTCTATTTATGGGCTCCACAGTATGTTTCTGAAGGCAAATTTTAGAGTGCTTCTATAATGTAGATACACCTAAATTTGCTCTGGTTGAAAGGGATGAATAAAGTCTCCCCTTCTGAATGAATCTTCCTTTTGCTCACCTCAGTGGCTATGAGAGCAGAATAGATAGTTTTTCAATGGAATAATTGTGACAAATTATTTGATTTAAATTGAAATATAGATATATATTATTCACACACAATACACATACACACAGTTACAGAAATTTTATTCATTCTGTTTTTCTCAGCAGAACATGAGATCAGTTAATCAACTGTGTAAAATCGTCAAGCTCTTATAACTTGATGATAGGTCTTACTTACCTGCAAAAGCCGTTGCTCTGAATAGTACAATGATTATCTTTGAATGGATTCTTCTCACAAAACATAAGCACTCATTTTTTAAAACACTGTTAGTTCCTTAACAACTCAATTCAAGGAAACATAGTATCTTCTTTTTCATCATTTAGAAACATATTATTTAAGAACATATTATTTAAAATACTGTTATCTTCACTATAATAGACCTAGTGGACCTCACTGTATCATGCTTTAGATTAAATAGAAAATCATAAATTTACAATCTAATGTAAATTGGTTGATTAAACTAAAATTTGTGTATTTGTATCTTATAAGATCAGTAATCTGAATAGTAATTAGCAAAGACAGTCTATACATCATGGTGAAATCATTTTACTGAAAATCAGTGATAAATTGTATCCACAAAATGGATTTGCCATTGTTATGACAAGAATCGTAGTGAGAAAGAGAATATAAATTTCTTTATTACCACATCTACAAGAGACAGTACCGGGGTATGTATTCATTGTTAAAGAAGAAGATAGTTTACTCTTTAAAATAGTCTTGGTAGATGATTTTTTTTAAGCAATTAATTGTTATCTCCATATCTTATTTAGAAAAATTTAGATAAGAGATAAAATATTTAAGGGAGTGTTCCAAGAACCTTCTGAAAGAAAACATCATTGCAAAATGAACCCTACTGTGAGTGGTTAAAAAAAAAGAAAACAACCTGAATGGAAATGTTTCTTTTAGTCTATCACACTGTGAGAATCCTAGGGCAGGAATGAAAAGGTTACAGAATAAACAAACAAATAAACACATAAATAAATAAACAATTAAGCCTATGTCTTCTGGAATTTGCTAAGAAGTAGAAGTAAAATTTTGTTAAAACAGAATCCCATGGTACATCATGCCTTTGTCTTTCCAAATAAAGTTTTGAGAATTAACAAACTGATTAAAGCATTTGCATTCTTTTCTTACCACATAGAAAGTAAACTTCCTTTTTTACCACTTAATCTATATTTTTCATCCTTTATTTAGTAAATATGGTATTTATGAAGCCTAAAGCAGTTCTAGTTTTATTCTAAGTCTAGTCAAAACTGTTACAAGACATGACAAATGCACTTGATATTTATTACTAACTCTGATTTTTTTAAAACCTAAGAACTCCCTCCTTTCCTTGTGATTCTGTGACTTCTCAAACACTGCAGGTGACTATAGAGCTGAAAAGCTGGGGCCTCCATGGTGGCCTAAGGGTTAAGTCTAGTGCTATAGTGATAGTGCTATAGCCCGAGTTGGATCCCCAGCCAAGGACCTCACCTACATGGCACAGCAGATCTCTCCTGTCTTGCTCGCTGTTTCCATACGCAGTGTATTTCAGTAAATATGCCTGTTCTGCTACCCATTCTGTGTGGTGAACCCTCTCATGATCCCTCATCTCTGGCCTACACCCCAGTTCTTCTAGTAAATAAATAAAGTTTAGAAGCATAATCAATGCAAATTTCCTCCAAATATGTTTTAATCATCTGGAATGGCATACACATTCTGAAGCTTATTAGCAATTTGATATATCATAGAATCTGAACATCTAATCCATATCAATATCTGGTGCTGCTTATACATCTAGTCCAGTGGCAAAGGCTTGAAAATGTCACTTACCCTCCATTCATAAGCTGAGTCTTAACCCTAAATGTAATGGTATTAGGAAATTTGGTCTTTGGGAGATGATTAGGTTATGAGGGCAGCACCCTCATAATTGGGATTACAGCTCCTATAAAAGAGACTCCAATGAGATCTCCCTTTCCTTCCATCCAGTGAGAATACAAGAGAATGTTACCAGATTTGCCATAAAGAGTAATCTCACTAGAACACAGCCATGTCAATAACTTGGTCCTGTACTTTCAGTTTCCAGAACTGTGAAAAATATATTCTGTTGTTCAAAACCCATCCAGTTCAGGATATTTTGTTATAGTAGACTGAATGGACTAAGACACTAATCCATTGTACGACCATTATGTATTATTCCACAAAAAGTTCAAATTTAAAAAGGCAGTTGGAGGCCAACGCCCCATACCTCTCTTTCAGAACTGAGTAAAGGCAGAGGGAGGCTCTGCAATCAATGTGAACAGCCATTCCCAGGAAAGTGTGGACCTGCCTGCAAAGCTGTTGGAGGTCAGTGACCCCACATCCCCCTTTAGAAACTAAGTAAAGGAAGAGGAAGGGCTCTGCAATTAACTTGAGCAGCCAGGCCCAGCAAAGCAAAGGCTGGCCTGCAAGTAATTGGAGGCTAGTGACCTGTTAGCACTCCTTCTGGAATTAAGTAAAGGCAGAGGTAGGGTTCCCTAAAGAAAGGTGAATAGCCAGTCCAGGAAAGCACAGGCCTGCCTGCAAGGTTATTGGAGACAGGCAAACCCCTGAGCATCCCTTCTGGATCTAAGTAAAGGCAGAAGGAGGCCCCCCTAAAAATGGTGGGAAGCCAGTCTCAGGGAAGCACCTGCCCGCTGACTGGGCTGCTGTAGGCCAGCAACCCCAAAGCAAACCTTCTAAAACCAAGTAAAGGCAGATGGAGCCCCAGCAAACAAAGATGATCACTGAGATCCAGAACAGTGCCCTCAGGCCAGCAGACGACTGCAGAAGGCCAACAATCCCAGTGCACTTGAGCGCTCCATCCAAAACAGTGAGTAAAACCAAGAAGGCACAGGGAAGGCCCAGCATCCACAGGGAGCAGCAACCACTTTGGAGAGTGCTTTTTGGCCCATACACACTGTTAGAGTCTGCAAAAACACTTAGTGAATGCACAAACCATGCTGAGCATTGTAGGTTAAGATGTGCATGTAGGGGAAGAGACCAGCAGCTTACTGAGACTTGATAATCTTCAGAGATGGTGCCCATCAACCCAACCACAGCATCATTATCCTTGTGGAGTCTAGCGTAACAGTGCTGGACTCGGTCTGGCCACCAGTTCCCAACATAGAAGCACCCCAAAGAGATGCCTGTCAGCGCTCAGCCATCAAGGTGAACTGTTGGTCCCAGGAAAGTACAGGCCTGCCCACTGGGCTGTTGGAAATCAGTAACACCACAATCCCCTTCTGTAACTAAGTAAAGACAGAGGGAGGGCTCTACAAACAAAGGATAAGATGGGCAGGTAAAGGAAGAAACCAGTAACATACAGAGATAAGAGGATCTTCAGGGAGAGCACCCATGCACTCATCAACCCACCCATACCATCACTATCTCTGTGGAGTCTAGTGTAACAGTGTTAGACACCAGTTCCCGACATCCTAGTAGAAGCACCCAAAGAGATGCCCACCAGTACCAGTGGCCAGTGGCCCCATGTATGGAACAAATTAGAAAACAAACATCATTGAGAAGGAAAAAAAACAACAACAAATTACCAACAAGCCCTCTGGGGAAAGACACACCACAAAAAGAAAACTAGCCCCAGAACTCAACAAGAATGACAACGAAGAACTTCTCTGCCTCACAAATAATTTAGAATCACAATGATTCTAAATTATTGAACTGAAGAATGAAATTGAGTCTTTAAGAAGGAAATGAAGGAAACATAGGATATTAAAAGATTAATGGAGGAACTAAAGATTCAGAAATGAGATATGGAAGAATGAATCAGTACTTTCAAACATACAGATATAAAAAGAATCAAAAGAGAAAAGGAAAGTGAAGTACCAAAAAAGAAAAAAAAAAACAAAAGAAAACAAAAGAAAAAAAGAAATGCTTCAAGAACTACCTGATACTGGGTCTCTCTGGTGGCGCAAGGGATTAAGTCTCAGCCTATGAAGCCATGACAGCCACTACAGCACAAGAAGTTCTATCCTCAGCCAGGGAGATTCCCACATGGCACAGTAGACCTCTCTTGCCTCACCCACCGCTCTCCTCAACAGTGTATTTCAGTAGATCAGCCTGTTCTGCTCCCCACTCTGTCTCTGGTGAATCCTCTCACCCACTCACACACACCTCTGGCCTACACCCCAGCACTTGATGCATAAATTAATAAGTAATTTTTTAAAAAGAACTACCTGACACCATGGAGAAAGGAAATATAAGAGTTATAAGAATCCCAGAAGGTAATGAGTAAGTCAAAGGAACAGAGAATTTATTCAGGGAGGTAATCGAAGAGAATTTCCCAAGCTTGAAGGAGGAGATGAAAATAGACATACAGGAAACTAGTAGAACACCATGTTACACAAAGAAAGGAAAACTACAGTATGACACAATATAATAAAGCTTCCAAAAGTCCAAGGAAAAAATAATGAGGCTGATAAGGGGGAAGAAACAGATAACCTATAAAGAAAAGCCAATCAAGCTGACAGCGACTTATCTGAAAAAAACACTAAGGGCAAGAAGAGATGGAGTGGCATATTTAAGAAACTCCAAGTCAACAAATACCAACAAGAATACTTTACTCTGAAAAGTTCTCCTTCCTCTATGAAAGAATAAATAAGGGCCTTTTCAGAAAAACAAAATCTCCAGAAATTCATTACTACTAAAGCCCCACTTCAAAATATATTATAAGAAGCATTAAAACCAAAATCAACAGAGGGATGAATAGAAAGAATGGAATAAGGTGAGGAATGTAATCATTAAAAAAAAAATGGCAAATACAGATGCCAATGAATCAATATTAACCCTAACTATAAATGGACTAATCTCATCAATAAAATACACAGAGTAGCAGACTGGATTAAAAAAAAAAAAACAACCTTCTGCTATCTCCAGGAAACACATTTAATTATAAAAGATAAACATAGACTGAAAGTAAAAGTCTGGAACATAATCCTACAAGCAAATGGACCAAAAAAGAAGGCAAGAACAGCTATACTTACATCAGATAAAATAGACTTCAAACTAAAAAAAGGCAAAAAGAGACATAGATGTACACTACATTATGATTAAGGGGCAATATATCAGGAAGATATAAAACTCATCAATATATACTGACCAAATGAAGGAGAACCAAAATATATCAGACAATTATTATATTCTCTGATAACAAACATAAGAAAAAATGAATATCTAGTAGGAGACAGACCAACACGACCAAAAATAAGGACACCAAAGCCCTAAATAAAGACCTAGAACTGATGGGTTTAACAGACATCTATAAGACATTGAACCCCAAAAAATCTGAGTACACATTTTTCTCAAGTCACAAAGTTCATTCTCCAGGATTGAAAACATAGTGGGCCACAAGACAATATAACCAGATACATTAAAATTTATACTAACTATCTTATCTGATTATAAAAACATTAAAGTAGACATAAATCATGAAAAGAAAGCAAGGGATCCTCACACATCATGGAGATTGAAACTCACACTACTGGAAGACCATTGGATTAATGAGGATATCAAAGAAGAAATTTTTAAAAAATCTTTGAGATTAACAAAAATGAGGACACAATTTCAAGAATGTATGGAACACAGCAAAAGCAGTAATAAGAGGAAGGTATATAGTAATATAGACCCACATCAAGAAACTAAAAAGAAATCAAAGAAACATTCTAACCTCCAATCTCAAAGAAATAGGAAAAAAAAGGTTCTTTAAAAAACTGAACAAAATCGGGCGTCCTTGGTGGTGCAATGGGTTGTTTCAGTATTATGAAGCTATCCGCTAGCCACTGCAGCACAAGTTTGATCTCCAGCCAGAGAGCTTCCCACATGGACAAGCAGACCTCTCCTGTCTCGCCCATAGCTCCCCTCACCAGTGTATTGCAGTTGATCCACCTGTTCTGCTCCTCACTCTGTCTCTTCTCACGCACACCTCTGGCCTACACCCCAGTTCTTCTATGCATAAATATATAAATCTTATAAAAAGCAAAAAAAAAAAATAGACAAACCTTTAGCCAGTCTCACGAAGAAAAAATGGGAGAAAACACAAATAAATAGGATCATAAATGAAAGAGGAGAAATTACAGCAAACTCAGCAGAAATCAAAAGAATGATCAGAAATTATTACAAACATTAATATGCAAAAAAGTTCAATAATCTAGAAAAGCTGGACAAATTCCTAGAACTATATCATCTAAAGCTAGATAAAGAAAAAATAGAACACCAAAACAGATCAATTGCAAGCACTGAAATTGAAACAATAATCAAAAGCCTTCCCCCAAACAAGCAAAATAGAATAACAAAACAGACTAATTACAGGCATTGAAATTGAAACAATAATCAAAACCCTATCCAAAAACAAAAATCCAGGACTAGACAGCTTCACAAATGAATTCTACGAAAAGTTCAGAAAAGAAGTAGTGCCTACCCCGACAGAACTCCAAAAATTGAGAAAGAAGGAATGTTACAAAATATGTTCTATGAAGCCAACATTACAATAATACCAAAACAAAACAAAGACCACATAAATAAAGAAAACTACAGGCCAATCTCCCTAATGACCAATGACTGCAACAATACTCAGTAAAATACTTGCCATAATTCAACAATGCATCAAAAGGTCAGTACACCATGATCGAGTGGGATCTATTCTAGAGGCACAAGGATGATTCAACATCAAAAATTGGTTAATGTAATCTAACACATCAACAAAAAGAAAAATAAAAGCCATATGATCATATCAATAGATGCTGAGAAAGCATTTGACAAAGTTCAACATCTATTTATGATGAAGGTCCTCGAAATTATCGGGATAGAAGGAACATAGCTTAATATAATAGAAGCTATATATGACAGACCTACAGCCAATTTTGTTCTAAATGTTGAAAGGCTGAAAGCCTTTCCTTTAAGATCAGGAACAGGACAGGGGTTTCACTCTTGCCACTGCTTTTCAATGTACTAGTGTAAGTCCTAGCCAGAGCAGTAAGACAAGAGAAAGGCAAATAATGAATTCCAGGAGGGAAAGAAGAAGCACAACTATTGGTATTTGCAAGTGCTATAATAATATACATAGAGAATCCTAAAAGCACCACAGTGAAAGTAATTAAAATAATAAAACAGTTTAGTAACGTAGCAGGATATAAAATCAACTTATAAAATTCAGCAGCTGTTCTATATGCAAACAATCAGTCTAAAGAAGAAGAAATTAAGAAAATCATCCCACTTACAATTGAAATAAATAAAATAAAATAAAATGAAATGAAATAAAATAAAATACTTAGAAATAAACCTAACAAAATTTGGTTTGTCAGTGAGTCAGTGAGTCAGTGCCCTATACAGAGAAAATTAGAAAACACTATTAAAAGAAATAGAAGAAAACACAAAGAAGTGGAAAGACATCCACTGCTCATGGATTGAAAGACTTAACATTATTAAAAGGGCCATCCTACCGAAAGCACTTTACAGGTTCAACACAATCCTGATAAAATTCTCAATGATATTCTTCAATGAAATAGAACAAATATTGATGAAATTCATATGGAGCCACAAAAAACCTCAAATAGCCAAAGCAACCCTGACTAAAAAAAAGGATAGGGCCTCCCGGCTGGTGTAACGGTTGAGCGCTGCTCTGTGGAAGTGTCAGCAGCAGCGATGTTTGTTCCACGCCCAGCCAGGGAAAATTCCCACATGGCACAGCAGACCTCTCCTGCCTCACCCGCTGCTCCACCTCACCAGTATATTTCCATCAATCTGCCTGTTCTGCTTCCCACTCTGTCTCTGGTGAACCTTCTCGCCGCCCCATGCTTCTGGCCTGTACCCCAGCTTGTATGCATAAATAAATCTTTAAAAAAAAATAAAGAAGGATAATGGAGGTATCACACTCCCAGACTTCAAGCCACACTACAAAGCCATAATAGTTAAAACAGTATTGTACTGGAACAAATACTGACACACAGAGCAATGGGATCAAATAGAAAACCCAGAATTTAAGTCAACACATATATGGACAACTAATCTTTGACAAAGAAGGTAAGTATTTGCAATGGAACAAGGATAGCTTATTCAATAAATGTTGCTGGGAAAACAGGACCACCACATGCAAAAGAGTGAATTTAGACTACTACCTCACACCATGTGCAAAAAAACAACTCAAAATGATTTAAAAAATTTAAAATAGGGGCCTCCCTTGTGGAGCAGCGGTTAAGCGCTGCACTGTGGAGCTGTCGGCAGCAGCGATGCGAGTTCGACGCCCGGCCGGGGAGAATCCCACATGGTGCGGCAGACCTCTCCTGCCTCACCCGCTGCTCCCCTCAGCAGTGTATTTCTGATCTGCCTGTTCTGCTCCCCGCTCTGTCTCTGGTGAACCCTCTCGCCGCCCCACACCTCTGGTCTGTACCCCAGCTTGTATGTATAAATAAATAAATCATTAAAAAAATAAAAATAATAAAAAAATTTAAAATAAGATCTGAAACAATAAAATATACAGAAGAAAATATAGGCAAAACACTACATGAAATACATCTCAGTAACATCTTTAAAGACTCATTGTCCAAAACAAAGAAACTGAAGGAAAACAAACAGCTCTGATTACATCAAATTAAAAATCTTCTGTACAGCAAAAAAGACATTAACCAAAATATAGAGACATCCTTTTGATCAGGAAAAAAAAATTGCACTCCATATAATTGCTAATGGACAGATCACAAAGATGTACAAATAGCTCAAAAGACTCACCAAAAGCAAATAAAGGATACAGTGAAAAAATGGGCAGAAGAGCTAAAAAGACACTTCTCCAAAGAGGAAATGCAAACTGCCAACTCTTATATGGAAAATGTGCTCAACATCACTTACAATCAGGGGAATGCAAATCAAAAGCACAATGAGATACTATTTTATACCACCGAGAATGGTACATATTTAAAAAAAAAAAATCGACCAAAACCAAATTTTGGTGGGGATGAGGAGTTAAAGGAACTCTCTACCATTGCTGGTGGATATGGGAAGTTGTGTGGAGTTTCCTCAAACTACTAAAAATGGAGCTACCACATGATCCAGCAATCCCAACCATAGCAATCTACCCAAATACCACAAAATCATTAATTCAAAAGGGTACCTGCACCCTATGTTTATTGCAGCTCTATTTATAATAGGTAAGATATGGAAACAACCCAATTGCCCCAAATTAGATGACTAGATCAAGAAGATGCAGTCTATATACACAATGGAAACTATGCAGCAATCAAAATCAATAAAATCATGCCATTTGTAGCATCTTGGATGGTGCGGAAAGGGATTATGTTCAGTGAAATAACTCAGTTGGAAAAAAATGTATTATATTGTTTCACTTACAGGAGGAATATAGGGTAACCAGATAAGGGTTCAGGGAAAAAAATAAATAGTAAAAAGAAAGCAAAATTAACAGGCAACTATTAATTAGAGACATTCTTTTGGGGAGGGGTAGAAAAGAGCACAAAGGAACATGGTGATTGTACATGGGTGAAATGGTGTTGGGAATTTTATGGGGGCTACACCTGAGCAGAGAAAGCAAATAGTATACGGAAATGAATAATGGTTGAAATATATATATAGAGAGATAGATAGATAATTATATATTATATATTTTATATTATATATTTATATATATAAGCTGTAAATTTAATGAAACATCAAATTAGCTAATTACAGACAGCAGTGCATTCTATTGTTATCCCCATCTACAGTTCATTATAAGTCTTTATTGCACACATGCACATGAAGACAACTGTCCAGAACTGCTAATATGCTGAGAATTTTTCCTACTTGCAAGATAACAAAACAGCCTGCCATGGTTTTGTACATGCTTGATTCAAACTCCTTGGTCAGAGAAAAAGGACTTCACTATTCATGACACAGCCGGCAGTGTGAGCTTCATGTTGGTTTGGTTGGTTCCCCCTGCTCTCTAAGTCCCACAGGATAGATGAGGAAGTGGGATGTTTTTGAGTCTGCACACATACTGGGATGTCACAACTGAGGAAACCCATGACTAAGTATGTTATAACCAATCTTGTAAAGGAATTTTCAACTCCTTAATTTGGGTGGAACACCATATTATATGGGGCAGAATAACCACCTACCCTCTGCTTTAGAAGAAAATACTCTATCTCTTAAGGTTGTTTTATATGGAAGCATACTAGATGTATGTTATACATGTGATACAAAAGACAGAGAGAGTATCTTCTGGATACTGGATATATAACATAATCTTTAGAAGAAGAGTACCTTCTTCTAAAGCAGGGGGTAGGTAGCTATTCTGTCCAGTATAGTTTTGAACAAAATACGATAGAAGACATGAACAAATATCATTAAGATTGGTCTCTGTAAAAAGGCATAAATTGAAATGACATCTAGTTGGTCAATTTATTTCCTTTAAGATACATGAGGATTTTAGCATGATAGAAGTTATAAAAATATATCTTCATTTATTTTACTTTTTTAAAAAAGATTTATTTATTTATACATACAAGCTGGGGTACAGGCCAGAGGTATAGGGAGGCGAGAGGGTTCACCAGAGACAGAGTGGGGAGCAGAACAGGCATATCAGAAATACACTGCTGAGGGGCCTCCCCGGTGGCGCAGCAGTTAAGCGCTGCACTGTGGAGCTGTTGGCAGCGGCGACGCAAGTTCAACGCCCGGCTGGGGAGAATCCCACATGGCACGCAGAACTCTCCTGCCTTGCCCGCTGCTCCCCTCAGCAGTGTATTTCTGATCTGCCTGTTCTGCTCCCCCCTCTGGCT
>PVIJ01011557.1:0-54120 GCA_004024925.1 Scalopus aquaticus
ACTACTGATGAAATTCATATGGAACCACAAAAAACCTCGCATAGCTAAAGCCCTCCTAACTAAAAAGAAAGAAAATGGAGGAATTTCACTCCCTGATTTCAAATTATACTACAGAGCCATAATAATTAAGACAGCATGGTACTGGAACAAAAACAGACAGAAAGACCAATGGAACCGAATATAATACCCAGAATTAAAGCCACATAACTATGAACAGCTAATCTTTGACAAAGGAGCAAAGAAAATGCAGTGGAACAATGACAGTCTATTAAAAAAATGGTTCTGGGAAAACTGGACAGCCACATGCAAAAAATGAAGCTAGACTACTACCTCACACCCTGCACAAAAGTCAACTCAAAATGGATAAAGGACCTGGATGTAAGACCTGAAACCATAAAATGTATAGAATAAAATATAGGGAAAACTCTACATGACATACATCTCAGCAAAATCTTGAAAGACACATCCCTCAAAGCGAAGGAAGTGAAAGACAATATAAACAGATGTGATTACATCAAAATAAAAAGCTTCTGTACAGCAAAAGAGACATTAACCAAAACTAACACACACCCTACCAACTGGGAAAAGATCTTTGCACACGATTCATCAGATAAAGGACTGATAACAAAAATTTACAAGGAACTCACACAACTCAACAACAAAAAAAAGCCAATAACCCAGTCAAAAAATGGGCAGAAGAGCTCAAAGGCACTTCTCCAAAGAAGAAAAGCAAATGGCCAACAGATATATGAAAAAAATGCTCAACATCACTTATAATGAAGGAAATGCAAATCAAAACCACTATGAGATACCACCTCACACCTGTGAGGATGGCACACATTAAAATTACAGGCAACAACAAATGCTGGAAAGGATGTGGAGAAAAAGGAACTCTTCTACACTGCTGGTGGGAATGTGAACTGGTCCATCCACTATGGAAGGCTGTATGGCGATGCCTCAAATTGCTAAACATGGAGCTCCCATACGACCTAGCAATCCCACTTTTGGGAATTTACCCAAAGGACACAAAAACACTAATCCGAAAGGATACATGCACCCGTATGTTCATTGCGGCACTGTTCACAATAGCAAAGGTATGGAAGCAACCCAGATGTCCAAAAATAGATGATTGGATCAAGAAGATGTGGTACATATACACAATGGAATACTATTCAGCATGGAAAGAACTAAACACATGCAATTTGCAGCAACATGGATGGAATTAGAGGGGATCATACTCAGTGAAATAAGCCAGAAAGAAAAAGAAAAATATTGAATGGTTTTACTTATAACAGGACTAGTGGGAGGCCGGGTGGGAGAGAGACACTCAGCGGTGTGGGTGTGGGGTGGGTGGAGGGGAGGATAAGGGCACAAATTGGAAGAGAGGAGAATACAGGGGACCATGGAGATGGATCACGGGTGAATTGGTGGTGGGCTACCCAAGGGGACTACAAAATGTAAAAGACATAAATAACAATAAAAAAAAAGAATTCAGAATCACCATAATTAGAAAACTTAAATATGATGAAAAGAAAACAATGATTGAGAAATATAACTAATGAACTGAAGAATGAGAATGATCATTAAATAAGAAAATAAGGTACAAAAATTTTGCATGCGATACAATTGATAAAGAACTGATCACAAAGCTATACAAAGAACTCACGTGACTCAAAAAATAAACAAATAAATAAACAGCCCAGTCAAAAAATGGACAGAAGAAGTTAAAAGACACTTCCCCAAAGATGAAATGCAAATGGCCAACAGGCATATGAAAAAATTTTCAACATCCCTCATGATCAGGGAAATACAAATCAAAACCATAATGAGATACCACCTTACACCAGTGAGAATGGCACATATTAAAAAAACTGGCAACAACACATGTTGGTGAGGATGTGGTGAAAAAGAACTCTCCTACACTGCTGGCAGGAATGCAAACTGGTCCAACCACTATGGAAAGCTGTGTGGAGGTTCCTCAGAACTACTAAAAATGGAGCTACAATATGACCCAGTAATTCCACTTCTAGGGATCTACCCAAAGGACACAAAAACATTAATTCAAAAGGATACCTGTACCCTTATGTTTATTGCAGAACTATTTATAATAGGTAAGACTTGGAAACAGCCCAGATGTCCAAAAATAGATGGCTGGATGAAGACGGTGTGGTATATATACACAATTGAATACTATTCAGCAATCAAAGAAAACAAACTAATGTCATTTGCAGCAACATGGATGGAGCTAGAAGGGATTATGCTCATTGAAATAAGTCAGAAGTAAAAAAGAAAAATGTCAGATAGTTTCACTTATAAGAGGAATATAGAAAAACCAAATAAAGGATTAGGGAAAAAAAGTAAATAAAAAGCCAAAATTAACAGGAAACTATAAATCATAGACATTCTGCAGGGGAGGGGGAGGGAAAGGAATCGAAACAGGGGAGGGAAGAGCATAAGCGACTATGGTTATAGTGCACGAGTGAATTGGTAGCGGGAATTCAATAAGGACTACACCTGAAAAAGAAATCAAATATTGTACAAAAATGAACAATGATGTTCATACACACATATATATAATATTTTTTAAAAAGAAAAAAAAGGAACAGCAGGATGTTTAAAAAAATCGAGACACTATCAAATTTTGGGAAAAGCCACAAAAATAGGATAGATGAAATGGAAGAATTAATCAGTACTCACAGAGATCACATATAAAAAAAGAAAAGAAAAGAAAAGGAGAGAGAGACACAAAGGGAAAAGAATGTAAAAACACTTTAAGAACTATCTGATACCATGAGGAAAGGAAATGTAAGAGTCATAGGAAACCCCAAAGATAGAGAGACAAAGGAAATGAGAAGCTATTCAAGGAAATAATTGAAGAGAACATTCCAAACATAAAGAAAGAAACGAAAACAGACATACAGGAAACTAGAAGCAACAAATGATCATAACAAAAGGAAAAGTACAGCAAGACACATAATAGTAAAACTTCCAAAAGTCCAAGAAAAGGAAAAAATAACAAAACTGACAAGAGGGAAGAAACAGATAACCTACAAATGAAAACCTGTTAAGCTGGCATCATGCTTCTCTGAAAATACACTACAGGCAAAAAGAGTATGAAGTAACATACTTAAAACTCTCCAAGACAAAAAAAAATGCTACACAAGAATACTTTATTCTGCAAAGCTCTCCTTCCTATATGAAGGAAAAATAAAGACCTTCTGAGGAAAAAAAAATACAGAAATTCATTTCTACTAAACCCCCACTCCAAGAAATACTACAAGAGGCCTTAAAATCTAAACTGAAAGAGGAATAAGTAGGAAGAACAGAACAAGGTACTGATTAGAACCACAAAATGAACAAAATGGCAATTATACACTATTATGTATCAGTAATCATCCAAAAGTAAATGGACTAAACTTAACAATAAAAAAACACAAAGTAGCATGCTGGATTTGAAAACAGAATCCAACCTTCTGCTGTGTATAGGAAATACACCTAAGTGTTAAAGATAAACATAGATTGAAAGTAAAGGGTTGGAAAGCAATTCTACAAGCAATTGGCCCGCAATAGAAGGCAGGGGTAGCCACCCTTATAGTAGACTTCAAGCTAATAAAGGTGATAAGAGACATAGATGGACACTATATTTGGATTACAGGGACAGTACACCAGAAGACATAACACTCATCAACATATACTCACCAAATGAAGGAGCACCAAAATGCATTAGTTGGTTACCATCATCTTTGAAATCTGACATTTGAGAAAACAAATATGTAGTAGGAGTCTTCAACACCCACTCTCAACAAAGATCAGATACATGAGACAAAAAATAAAAAAGGACACAATAGCCTTCAATATACATGTAGATCACATGGACAATTATACCATTTATAGGACACTGTACCCCCAAAAAATCCCGAAAATGAAAACAGAAGTGTTTTCATTTCCCCAAGTGTACACAGATCATTCTCTAGGATCGATTACAGTGTATTTCTGATCTGCCTGTTCTGCTCCCCACTCTGTCTCTGGTGAACCCTCTCGCCGCCCCACACCTCTCGCCTGTAACCCAGCTTGTATGTATAAATAAATAAATCTTTAAAAAAAAGAATCTCAATGGCATTCTTCAAAGAAATAGAAAAAATATTGTTGAAATTCATATGGAAACACACACACACACACACACACACACACACACACACACACCAATATCAAAAACCCTCTTGACTAAAAGGGGGAAGAATGGAAGCATTACACTTCCAGACTCCAAACAATACTAAAGCCATTATAATAAAAACAATTGTTTTGGGACATTTGGATTGTTTCCAAATTTTAACTATTATAAAATGGTGCTGAAATAAACACAAGGGAGCAGGTATTCTTTTCAATTAATGTTTTCTTAAGAAAATATGGTGCATATACACAATGGAATATTATTCAGCAATCAGAAAGATAAACTAATGTCATTTGCAGCAGTGTGGATGGCTAGAAGGGATTATGCTCAGTGAAATAAGTCAGAAGGAGAAAGAAAAATATCAGATGGTTTCACTTATAGGAGGAATATAGGGGAACCAAATAAGAGAAGGAACAATAACAATAAAAAACACAAAATAACAAAACAAAAATAAACAGAAAACCATAATTCAGAGACATTCTGCAGGGGAGGGGGAGGAATAGGGATCAAAAGGAGGGTGGGAAGAGCACAAGGAACTATGGTAATGGTGCATGGTTGAATTGATGGTGGAAAATCTACGGGGACTACACCTGAGAAAAGAAAGCAAACATTGTAAAAAAATGATGTAAAATATATAAAAATTAATTAATTAATTAATTGAAAATAATAAAAACAACTGGTATTTGAAAAAACACACATAGACCAATGGAATAGAATTGAAAACACAGAAATAGAATCATACATACATACACATATGGTCAACTAATCTACAACAAAGGAGCAAAGAATATATGCTGCAATCAGGGAAGCCTCTTCAATAAATGGTGTTGGGATAAATGGACTACAAAATTATGTAACTAGACTACTATTTCATACCATATTAAAAAATCAGCTCAAAGTGGATAAATAGAATGTATGTCCTGAAACCATAAAATATATAGAAAAAAACATGAGTAAAACACTCCATGACGTACATTTCAGACACATCTTTGAGAATTCTTCTTCAGAAGCAAGGGGAAAAAAGGACAAACAAACAATTGGGATTACATCAAAATAAAAACCTTCTGTACAGCAAGAGATAATAATCAAAACAAAGAGACACCTTACTGAATGGGAGAAAATATTTTGCGTATCACACAATGGATAAAGGAGTGATATAAAGATCTGAAAACAGCTTAAACAACTCAACAAAAACAAAGCAAACAACCAAATCAAAAGTGGACAGAAGAACTAAAAAGACACCTCTCCAAAGAAGAAATGAAAATGGCCAAGAAGCATATGAAAAAAGTGTTCAACATCACTAATTAACAGGATAATGCAAATCAAAACCACAATGAGATAACACCTCATGCTGGTGAGAATGGCACACAATAAAAAAAAAAGAAAGAAAGAAATGGGAACAACAAATTCTGGAGAGGATGTGGAGCTAAAGGAACTCTCTTATGCTGCTGATGGGGAGGTAAATGGGTCCAGCCACTATGGGAAGCTGTTTGGAGGTTTCTCAAAACACTAAAAATGGATCTACCATATAACCCAGTGATTTCATTCCTAGGAATCTCCCCCCCAAAGAATGCAAAAACACAATTTGAAAGGAAATCTGCACTCCTGGTTTATTGCAGCACTATTTACAATAGCTAAGATATGGAAAAAAAAATGCCCCCAAATAGTGTAATATAGTAAAAAACTGCGGTATATAAAAAGACACACTCATGTCATTTGCAGCAACATAGATGGGACTCAAAGGGATTATGCTAGGCAAAATAAGTCAGAAGGAAAAAGATAAATATTGGAATGTCTCACTTATATGTGAAATATAGAGAAGCCAAACAAAAGGTGAAGAAAAAATCAAAACTAGCAAGCTGACCATAGATCTCAGGCATACAGCAAAGGAGGGGAAAGAAGGGAGGGGTTCAAAAAAGGGGACAGAAGAGCAAAAGGGAGTTTGATGATGGTTCACTAATGTCATGGTGGCGGGAGAACTCTGGGGATTAGAACGATGTAAGAAAAAAAATTGTCAATTAAGTAAAAAAATTTAAAAACTGAAAAATAAAATATGCACTGAAACAAGGACATTCTCTTCAATAAATGGTGCTGGATAACTGGATCACTACTTGCAAAATAATAAAGCTAGACTATTACTTCACATCATGCAGGACAACCAACTCAAAATGGATAAAAGACTTGAATGTAAGACTTATTATAAAATATATAGAAGAAAAGAAAATGAAGGAGAATGAAGGAAAAACTAAACACCTGGGACTACATTAAACTAAAAAGCTCTGTACAGCAAAAGAGACAGTAACCAAAATGAAGACACCTCACTGAATGGGAGAAAATATTTGTACTCCATATAACTGATAAGGGAGTATATCAAAGATCTAAAAAAAAACTCAACAAAAACAAAGCAAACAACCCAATCAAAAAGCTAAAGCTAAAAGCTAGAAAAGCTAAAAAGACTTCTCCAAACAGGAAATGCAAATGGTCAACAGGTATATGAAAATATGCTCACCATCATTTAAAATCAGGGAAATGTAAATAAAAACCACAATGAGATGCCACCTCACACAAGTGAGACTGGCCCATATTTAAAAACGTGACAAAAACAAATGCTGCCAAGGATGTAGAGAAAAAAGGGACCCTCTTATACTGCTAGTAGGAATGCAAATTTATCCAACCACTATGGAAAGCTGTATGGAGGACCCTCAAAACACTGAAAACGGAACTATCATACTATCCAGAAATTTCATTCCTAAGAATCTACCCAATGAGTACAAAAACCCTAATTCGAAAGGAAATCTGCTCTGGTATGTTTCTTGTGCACTATTTGTAATATCTAAGATATGGAAAGGACCTGAATGCACAAAAGCACATAAATGTATCAATAAGATGTAGTATACATACACAATGCAATACTACACAGCAATTAAAAAAATAAACTCATGCCATGTACAGCAACATGGGTGGAGCTGGAAGAGATTATACTAAGTGAAATAAGTCAGCAAGAAAAAAAATATTGAATGATTTCAGTTATAGGTGGATTACGCTGGTCAACACATTTTTACAAAAGTCATGTTACTGAAATAAAATTAGTCATTTCCTATCAATTTGCATGTGCTCAACGCGAATATGACAGTCAAATTCTAATTTTGGCTCCAGTTATTTCTGTAATCTACAATAAATGGATGTTTACATCACAAAATACATGCCAATAGTAATAGGCCTACAGTTAATACCTGTAAAAAATCAAGTCATAGAGTACTTCTTATATTTCTTCCCTTGTCTCTTGTACAGCTGTTCAGGAATAGAATAGATGGAAGACGGTTTCCATTGTGCAAAAGCACAGCCTTAAGACTCAGTTTCAAAGAGTCTAGAAATAGTCTCCATTCTTGTGGGTCATGAGTGATTTCTAAGGCATTCATGAGGCCCTCAATATCAGAACAGAATACCAGAGTACTTTCCTTTCTGAAGAAAGGCTCCAACTGCTGGTGGCACTTTCGACATAAAGTAATTGTGACATCTTCTTCTAGAAGATTCCATTGTTGGAGTCTTGATCCTAGCAATTCTGCCTTGTTCTTGGATAAGTCCAAATCACGAAACAGGTCATTGAGTTCTTCCTGTCTAAGTCTGTGTGGGGTTGATGATGCACCACAGTGAAAACCTGGATCACTGCATGCTGATGGAACAAGAGAAGAACAGGTCTGCTCACCCTTGTCTTCATCAGATGAACCAAGAGAATATTCTGCTGGAGGTTCTGCGATAGGAAGTCCCTCACCGTGTGGAACTGGTCTCAATGCGGACAGAATATTTGGGTAGACTCTTCTCAACTTCTTTTGCTTTGTTCTTCTGCCAGAAAGAAGAGGAACCAAGCAGAAGCAACAGTTTTATGTTGTTGCATGTCTCTCTCCACACCATGGGGACTGCAAATGGCATTGATGGTCTTTTGCCATTTAACCACTGTGAAAGCTGTGTTGCACATGTAGCACAGCATCTATGCGGGGCCCAAAGCTTGTCTTGGTCACCAACCTTGCATCCAAATTCAAGATGATAAGCCTTCTTCCCTTGAGAAGTGATCCTTTTCTTCTAGTTGGCAAATGTCACTTCCCCTCAAATAGAGCAGAAATTGTTCACACTATTCATGCACTTTTGAGGCATTACTGTTCTGTATTGTGCCTAAATGGATAAAATAATAACAGTTCTATGGAACAGTAGCTTAAACTGTCTCACACAAAGTCTCAAATATTTTCAATGCTCAACCTTTCCGACAGGGCTTTATCTAGTGCACTGCTGACATCAGCTTACTTCAGCAGCCGCCTGGCAGTAGTATTGCATTGTGTCAGAAAATGATGCCATCTGGTCATAGAGCCTTCTGGAAGAGGCTGAATGCAGGTGGGGCCTGGGCCTGGGGCTAGGGCTGGGGAGTTGATTGCATGCTGGGGGACTAAGGTGTCTGTGGGAAGACAGGAACCAGAAGGAAGACAGTCCTCGGGAGTGGTGTGGTGGTGATAGGGACCCAGCAGGTACTCAGACACATCTGCTTCTGGCAGGGCAGGTGTGGAGGGAACCTGCCGGCTTCTGTGCTCTGTGTGTGTGTGTGTGTGTGTGTGTGTGTGTGTGTGAGAGAGAGAGAGAGAGAGATGGGGGGGTCTGAGGTGCTCTCAGTGTGTGTGAACACAGAAGGCCATGCGGGGGCCTGGCTATTCCTGCGTGTGTGCACATGTGCCCCTGTGTCAGGCAGGGCCATGGTGAGACCTGTGGTGGGGCTTGAGGCCTGGGCCCACATCCCCACACTTGGTTCAGACTTAGTTTCCCTTGATGGGGACATCACAGACTGGACTAGACTCTTTCATGCTTATGAGAAAAAAAGTATTTCGAAAATTCCTTTTTAGGGCTTTTGCAGCTGTCACATCTAATTCAACATTAGGAATGAACATAATCATTTCCCCTCTCCTTATAGTCCTACCCCTCAGGTCACCCATATTATAAAGCTCAGACATCTCTTTTCATACTTTTTTCTAGACTTTACAAACACATACACACGTAACGTATGTCTTTTAAAAGAGAATCAATATAGCACCTTTTACACCTCAAAATGGATCATGGACAGGTAGATAGATGATAAAGATCACGCAGCAAGTGATCGGTAGAATTTATATGATGGACGTTCAGGGGTTCACTATAAATTTTGTTTATATTTTCAAAATAAAGTATTTGGAAAATAGCAAAAAAAAAAAAAAAAGAAAATGATGCCATCAACTCTGGATGATGTGTGCATGATGGCATTATGCAATGCAATGCAATATTACATCATTCTAGGCTGATTTAGGATGTTGTTGCAGTCCTGCTGGATAAATTTACACGGTGAAACATATAAAATGAATTATATGAAATATCTTCAAAAAGAGAGCTAATAAAAAGTTTTTCAGGGTTGTATTCATGTTCAGCACACTAAGATACTACAGATTAGGGCCTTTTTAAGTCAGTAATGATCTCACTGTTGATCAGTATTATAGGAAACTGAACAAAGGGTGAGGAAAAAGGCAAAACTGGCAGGCTGAACAAAGATCTGAGGCATACAGCTCAAGAAGTGGCGGGGGGGAGAAGGGTCAAAACAGAAGGGAAAAGCACAAGGGATTATGACAGCAGCTCCCGATATGTTGTGATATGTTGGTTGGAGGATTATGGGGACTACACATATGGTGAGAAATCAAATATTGTACCAAAATGAACAAAGATGTAAGAAAAAAAGATTGTAAAGAAATAACTGTTTATTTCTCATATGTAAGTATATGTGCAGTTATGTAAAGTATTCCATGTGGCCTAAATAAAAACTAAGGGAGCTCTCTGTATTTCACCACTTTGTGACTAATTATTTTGACCTTTGAGAATAAAAGTTTGTATAGAGGATGTCTATAGAAATTTTGAATTCAGAAATATAATGGGAACTTGTACAAGTACTTTCAAAAAGCATAGTCTGGGAAAATTTTAGGTTAATGGGTACTAATGTAAAATTTAGTATATTGGTTTGAAACATGTATGCCTATAGGATTATATTAAATGTAATTTTTCTCTGCTATGTGGGTTTTTGATGCTAGGACTGTAAAATCTTTTATGTCAGGTAAAATAATACTTGGGAAATTTGGGCGGTTATTTTAGAAGTTAAAACCTCCAGTTGGAGGGCCTCCCTGATGGCGTAACGTGTTAAGCGCAGTGCTGTGGAGCAGTCCTCAGCTGCATTGCGAGTTCTATGCCCGGCTGGGGAGAGTCCCACATGTCGCAGCAGACTTCTCCTGCCTTGCCCGCTGCTCCCCTCAGCAGTGTATTTTGGTCAATCTGCCTGTTCTGCTCCCCACTCTGTCTCTGGTGAACCCTCTCACCACCCCACACCTCTAGCCTGCACCCCAGCTTGTATGCAAAAATAGATAAATCTTTAAAAAAAAACCTCCAATTGGAGAATAAAAATAAAAGGTTAAGGTTTGGCTATCATCTGGTGGTGAGTTTAACTGGAGCTTCGGTTATAATTAAGTGGGGTTTTAAAAAATATAAAAACTTCCAAGAAATCTAAATAAGGAAAATTGATAGTTTTTTATTTGATTGATCAGCGGAAATTTTATGGAACCTCAGATGCACTCCTGAGATACTCTGTAACATTTTGCCTTTCCTCATGGGAAAAACAGGTGAATTTGACATATTTGGCATTTTTCTTTTACATTGGGACTTAATGGAACACATTGCTCTTTAGAAAAATGTTTAATCTTGGGATATCCATAAATGCTAACATTGGTGTTTTAAAATTTATCTGAAACCTTTTAAGTATCTGATGTGTAAATTGCTTGTCAGTTTTGATTGTTATTGTTCTAAAATATTGTTGAACAAATTTCCTTGTTTGTTACATAATTATATTTTACTTTTGTTCATTTGCAAAATTGTTTCTGGAAAATTGAACAGATGAAAAAGCTGGACTCGTGCTAACTGATAAAACTTAAGAGCTGGAATTTTCTACAAAGGACTGACAGGGCTATTGGAAAAAACATAATTTTGGTCAAGTTTTTGTTTGAAATGACATTGGTTTTTGTATGTTTGTTTTGCTTTGACTCCAGGAATTTTTTTTTTCAAGCAACAATGTTAAATTGCCTTTTTTTTTACAGCCAGCTAGGGGACTTTTTAAAAAAGATTTATTTATTTATGCATACAAGCTGGGGTACAGGCCAGAGGCGTGTGGCAGCGAGAGGGTTCACCAGAGACAAAGTGGGGAGCAGAACAAGCAGATTGACCGAAATATACTGCTGAGGGGAGCAGCAGGCGAGGCAGTAGAGGTCTGCTGCACCATGTGGGAATCTCCCCTGCCGGGCATTGAACTTGTGTTGCCACTGCCCACAGCTCCACAGCACAGCATTTGACCGCTGTGCCACCAGGGAGGCCCAGTTAGGGGACATTTTTACTTAAGATATGAAGAGATACATTTTACAACATTGGGCAAAAATCTCCAGCAACTCTAGAATTAAACTTCATTTTCAAATTCTCTTCTTTTTCCTCCAAAGTTTCATTATTCCTTGCTATTGCAAACACCATGGTGGTCCATTTCAGAGACTCAGTGAACCTCTGATGCCTTGTACTGCTTCCTTCAGTGCCACCATCTTCTCAACTGCACAGATACAACCTTAAATTGCATTTTTGTGAGCAGAACTGAATAGTCTTTGCAATTTTTCTAACCTTAGTACCATCATAATATTTAATGGTGGCAATAATTCTTATTACTAATGGCAATGTGTCTTTCTTTACATACTTTCAATAGGGAATTTTTAAAATTTATTTATTTATTCATACAAGCTTGGGTACCAGCCAGAGGTGTGGGATGCCAAGAAGATTCACCAGAGACAGAGCGGGGAGCAGAACAGGCAGATTGACTGAAATACACTGCTGAGTAGAGCAGGCGAGGCAGGAGAGGTCTCCCTGGCTTGGTGTCAAACTCACGTTGCCACTGCTGAAGCTCCACAGCTCAGAGCTTAACCTCTGCACCACCGGGGAGGCCCCTCAATAGGGAATTTTATTTGTACCTTTTTAAACTACAGAATTAGAAACATGTTTCATTATATGGCTCTCTTAAAAATTCTTCTGGTAGTTGGATTTGACCTGAGGCAAGAAGAGTGCCTGCCATTTTGCTTGTAGGGTTCCAGAGATCTCCAGTGAAGGTGGGGAAATTTGCCTCTATTGGCAGGTCTAGAAACTCCTGAGAGAAAAACCCTGAGAACCTCAAGAAGAGAGACTCTCAGTTGGAGTACAGTAACACCATGACCTTGATCCTGAAGCATGTACAGACTAGATGTTGAGAATTCAATCTAAAATCCTTCATGGAACATTCCAACCAAATTCTGATATGTTATTCTGCCCTGTGAGTTTATGAAAAATTTGATCAAATTGATTATTTTGTAGAATTGGGACAAAGGTGGAGAAAATTATTTTGAACAATAAACCAGTTTTAAGATTTTTCATGTTTTTTCTGATATTCTGATTGCTGTTTGTTTAATATTTTCAGTTTTTGTTTTTGTTTTGTTTTTTTGGCTTGGACTAATCAACTGTTTTCTAGAAATGGAGGATTTTGCCACACTAGCCATCCATGGATAAAGCCTCATGACTGTCCAGTCCAAAAAAGACTGTCTTCTGAGGCTGTGCCCCCAGATCTTCATCATCATAGAAATGGTGGCAAAAGTGAAAAGTAGGGATTTCCTACAGACAGACCTCCATGAAGAGGAAGTGTCATTTTCCCCAGCCCATCTTACATGCAGGCTGCTTGAATTACAGGTCCCAGTGTGCCATGAACTGGACTTTCTGAGTAGAGAAGTTACTGGGAACTAAGCACATTGCTGAGTATCCATTGTGAAGCTATGTAACATGGAAGACAGATTGGTTCTGGGGCTTCTTGCTTTTCTGGCTTTGACTTGCACCTAAGGACTTGAGGAGACTTCAAAGGAAATGTGGGCAGGTGAGACATGTAGAGACATTTGAAAGAGATACATGGGTGAGAGACACGTGGGAAAGCTATCCTTGGCAGAGACAATGGCAGCCATCTTTATTGTACTTTGATTTTGCTCTTTTTGTTCTAAACCTGCCTTACCTCTTTCTTGCTGTTCTCTGCCAGAAGGTGCCTTAGATTTGTGCCAAGTTTTTGGACCTCAGCAGCCCTACTTAGGAATTCCCAACCCTATTAGGAATTTGCTCAAGAGATGATGGATAATTCTTAGAGTTTTACTAAGAATATCATTCCTTCTCTATGCACAGTAATTCCATTTAAGATCTTTCACACTAAGAGTATGCTTTGTTTGCCTTTGTGTACATGTATGGCTGGATTACTTTCAAATTGTGCACCCCTTAATAGTCTGGGGTCCCTGGGTGCCCCTCAGTTATGTGCTAACAGTTCATAGACATTTTTGTTCTAATACATTTCTGTAAACTGATTTTTAATCTAGAATTTATCATGGCATCTGCCATGAAAATTCATAGATGGGAGTCTTTGAAGCTTTCTTACTCATTTTGGGATTTATTATTTTTCTCATGACATTTCTGTCAGTTCAGTGAGATTTGGAAAAAGAGGAGGTAAAAGCATAATTTCAGTTGCCACCTAACCAAGAAAGCTAATTTTTAAAATATCTAATAATTAACTTATTTTTATAAGTTTGTTACACAATCTGTTAAGGTTTTCTACTTCTTGAATATGTATTTGGTAATGCATATTTTTCTAGAAAAGTAAGATAATATAGTTATCCATTTTTCTTTGTAGAAACTCATTATAATTTTTAAAGAGACACTTTTATCTGTGATGTAATCTACTCATAAAATCCTAGTTTTATGTATTTGTCTTATTGCTTTTTTTAGTTTTGGCTAATTAATTCTCTGCTTCTCACTAACAACGCTACATCCATTCAGTCGCTGGAATTCTGATTCTATTTCCCTGTAATTTAAAACCATCATTAATGCCAATACAACACAAAATCTCTAACATTGTGTATTGACACCAAACTGGGGATTCCCCCCTTGGGGAGATCTGTTTTGACAGAGTCTTTTAGTTCCTCAAAAACTACTCTCTCTCTCTCTTTCTCTCTCTCTCTCTCTCTTTCTCTCTCTCTCTCTCTCTCTCTCTCTCTCTCTCTCTCTCTCTCTGTGTGTGTGTGTGTGTGTGTGTGTGGTGTGTGCAAGTGTGTATGACTCAAGGATAATGGCTCTTTATTCTTAATTGATTCTCTAATAATTTCTGATAGAAAAAAAATACGCTTTTGGGAGATTTCTGGAAGGTGAATGCTCTTTGTCATCCCTGCTGTGTTCTTTGGTAAAGACTTCTAAGAGAATCACCTAATAATGATTTATTTATTTGAATTGCTTCTTCAAATAACTTCTTATATTTAGTTAACAAAATTTAACTTTCTGTCTACTAACGCACTAATGCTTTTTTAAATTTATATCCTTTACATTATTGTGTATTCCCTGTATGTTTCCAACAACCAAACTGGTCCAACCTCTATGGAAAGCTGTGTGGAGGTTCAAACAAATAAAAATGGAGCTTCCATATGACCCAGCAATTCCACTCCTAGAAATCTACCCACGGGACACAAAAACATTAATCCAAAAGGACACATGCACACCTATGTTTAATGTAGCGCTATTTACAATAGCTAAGATACAGAAACAACCCAAATGCCCAAAAATTGATGACTGGATCAAGAATATGTGGTACACTTACATAATTCATTAATGCTTTTTAAAAATTACTTCAGACAAAAAAATATGATAAATAAAATAAAAATTATTTTAGAGCCAAAACTCTGCTATTCTGATGTCCTTTTTACTTGAATGGCTAATTGATTTAATATCACTCTTTATTGTTTGATATTTAATTTCCTTGAGTGTATAAATATGACTGTGAATTCATTCACATAGTAACTGGTAAATCAAATATAATTATAATGAAATTTGATAAGTTCCTGAGCACCACTTATTTCAATAAATTTGCAGAAGGACCAGGATATCGGTATTTTTTATATGACTAAACCCCTACTCGAAAAAATACTACAAGAAGTCCTAAAGCCAAAACCGAAAGAGGAATGAAAAAGAAGATCAGAATAAGACAAGGAACAAAACCACAAAAAGACAAGTAAAATGGCAAATATAGATGCCAATGTATCAATATTAACTCTAAATGTAAATGGACTAAACTCATCAATAGAAAGGCACAGTGTAGCAAGATGGATCCAAAAACAGAACCCATCCTTCTGCGGTCTACAGGAAAGCCATTTAGCTACAAAAGATAAAAACAGATTGAAAGCAAAAGGCTGGAAAACAATCCTACAAGCAAATGGACCAAAAAAAAAAAAAAAGAGGCAGGGACAACTATACTTATATCAGATAAAATAGATTTCAAACTAAAAAAGGTAAAAAGAGACATATGATCACTACATCATGATAAAGGAGACAATTCAGCAGGGTGATATAACCCTCATCAACATATAATCACCAAATGAGGGAGTACCAAAATATATAAGACAATTATCATCTCTGAAAACAGACATTAGAGAAAATACATATACAGTAGGGACTTCAACACCCCACACTCACCAATGGCAGAACAATGAGACAAAAAATAAAGACACTAAAGCTCTAAATAAGGACCTAGACCACATGGGTTTAACAGATATCTATAGGCCACTACCCGCCCCAAAATCTGAATATACATTTTTCTCAAATGCACACGGATCATACTCCAGGATTGATCACATACTAGGTCACAAAACAAACCTCAACAGATACACTAAGATCAGAATCATATCTACTATCTGTAAGGTCAAGCAATAGAAGAGGCAACGAAGCAGAGGGGAATGTAAGATATAGAGGCCTTTATTAGCAACTCCCGGACGAGGTTCACAGATCACAGATCACAGGCGGAGGTCTGTGGAGTCGCACCCAGCAACCAGGGGGGTGGGTTTTTATACAGGGTGAAGGAATTCCAAGGGTGGGGGCACTCCATTTGGAGCTGGTGGCCTTGCAGGTACATTCGGGCTGTGGCAGCCCGTCTGGGTAGTGGGGACATGAGTTTCTTTCCAAGGTCACACATCTTAGCCGAGATTCTTCACAGAGCCCTTATTGCTAGGGAGTGGTGGGTTGAGCCTAACATGCCCACCTTTTGATCATAGGGATAGGGGCGACGTTTGTCGTCTAGCTACTTCCCGCTGAGAGGGGTCGTAGTGGGATTGCATGGGCATGTCCAGACTCAACATCCTCCTGGGCCAGCAGTTGGTATGGGTGCAGGAGGAGCTGGTTGAAAGTAGTTCGGGTCATTGTCCGGATGAGGCTGGAAAGAAAGTGAAGGAAACAGGGTGCAAAGGCAGAGAGTAAAGCAATTAGTATTAAGGGTATCAGAAAGGGGGTGAGCCAGGCCATGAGTGCGGACATTACCCACTGCCAGAGATGAGTCATCATTTTGTCTCCGGGCTTGTAGGTCATCAGTTAGTTCTTCCAGTTTTCTTAAATTTTGTTCCATCAGTCCACATTCATTTATATAGTAGCAGCACTCCTCCCTGAGGAAGAGACACGTCCCCCCTTTTTCAGCCATTAAAAGGTCTAAGGCCCTCCTGTTTTGGAGGGCGACTCCTGCTAGGGACGTTACCTGTCTCTGAAGGGAAAGAATAGATGTGGAGGAAGACTCTTTGGCCCCCTTGAGTTTTTCCGAGAGATCATGGAAAGAGGAGAGGCTGACCCCAAGGGCCCCTCCAGACAAACTGACAGCTGCAGCTGAGGATGCTAAACTGATGCCTAATAGGACCAGGAGGAAGGCAGCCCTTTTTTATCCTTGGTGTGTGGGAGTAAAAGGGCAAGTTCTGACTCAGTGTAGAGCATAAGCTGTGAGGGGTAACCATGACCAGCATGCAGGGTCCCCTTATGGAAGCATTAATGCAGGTGTGTAAGGTGCTGTTACACCAAAAGATCGAACCCTGGAGGAGGTTGAATCATGGAGGTTGTGTTAGATACCGAGTAGCAGATGGTTGGAAGTGATTGGGGACCCACATTGTAGCGCGGAGAGTTAGCCCTCGTTTGGGAGTCCCAAAGTGGAAGCGAGCCCAGTGTTTTGCACCAGCCCTGGGAGGGTGGGAAAGGAGTGGGGGTGAGGGGAGCAGTGAGAGGAACCACCACTAAAAGAGGGTGCTGGAGGGAGGCACAGAGGAAACAATGAGTGAGAGAAGAGTTGAACCCTGTCTGGTTGAGTCATTTTAGCGATTGAGCTATAAGGTCCATCCAAGAAGGAAAAGGGGATGGTTTATCATGTTTTTGAAGGGGTTGTATGTAAGCTTTAAGCCATGCTTCGGCCTGGAGGACTGAGTTAACTATTTGGACAGAGGAGTTTGGTCCCGGAACATGCTGTCTCGAGATAAAGATAGTGGAAGTAGGTTTTGCCGCATTTACCCATGAATAAAGTGCCCCCTTGACCCCTGTAGCCCACCTCTGGTTCCATGGGTCTTTGATTACTAGTTGAAATGAGTCTCCCTTGGCCTAGAACGTTTTCCAGTTGTTTCTACTGAGGGGGATGTTGCAGGACTAGTAGGGGCAGCCCCCATATTCCAGATATTTATGGCAGGATTTGGTCTGGTCGTACATAAAGCAGGCATAAGGATTATTGTTGGCTGTTATAGAATTAACGGTCAAAGGGATAGTAATTGAGGTCTGGCAGCCTTGGGGCGAACAGTCAGCTGTTCCCCCTAGTTTTGTTTGTTCTGAATAGGTTTCCAGGACCCTAAAACGCCATAAGTAGATGTTACTAGATGTTTGTCCTACAGCTATTATAAACAGGAGGAGAAGTAGGGGGTAGAGCCAGACACAAGAGGAGGAGAAAGGAAAAGAGGGAGGTTTGAAGCAGAGAAAATTCTTGTAGAGTTTCCTGAAAGACCTGATCTTTGATCCAGAGGAGGACATCTTGTGGGGAGGGGGAATCAGTGTAAAACCAGGAGATAAGGCATAGAAGCTCGAGCAAAAAAGACTTAAACCTGCGCATTAGGAGGGGGTTTGGGGAATTAAGAGTTATGAGAGAAGTGGAGGGTCAGGATGACTATGTGTGGTCCCGTCCACAGAGACTGAAGAGGCCTAAGTGTAGGGTTTTTTAGCAATACCTGGTCACCGGGATGGAGCTGTTTAACCTGTGGGTTTCCGGGCTATGGTTGGGGTAGGTAGCGGTTCGCATGTTCCCAGAGCAGCTGCTGGAGAAGAGTGAAAAGAGGTAGGTAACCCACTAGGGGGTGATCTTGCGCTGGGAAGATAAGGCCTAAAAGGAAAGGCCTGCCATACATGAGGTGAAAGGGGCTGACAAAGAGGGGGGCTCCGAAGTGTAGCCCTTATTTATGTCTCTGAGGTCTCTACCTGATTGTTCCTAAAGCTGCCTAATTAACCCTAACTTGTCCTGGGACTCATTTCCCACTCTACGGATGGAGCCCCTGACTGCTGTTAGGATGGAGGGTGTCGGTCTGGTCAGTAACCGCTTCCTGCTGAAAATGGGCGACGTGGGGAAGCAGTCAGGGCTCCACCACAGATGATCTAAGGGACCTCGGAAGAAGGAAGATGGCAGCGTCATATTGGTTTTCATCTGAAGGACCAGTTGGCGTCTGGTGGCTTCCAGACGAGAGGCAATGATTTTAACGAGGGCGTTGAGGATGCAAGGTACAAACAAAAGAACAATAAAGAAAATTAGTAAGGGAACAAGAAAGGGAGCAACCAGGTCAGAAGTTGGCTTTCTATAGAGGCAAGGATTGATTGTAGCCAGTTAGGTCCTTGTCCTGCCTGTCTTTTAAGGTCATGTACAATGGTGTAGCGGGCTGTCCGGTGTTGAGGGAGGATAGAAAATTTGGGGGGCCAGTTGTTACTAAGTTGTGAAGGAACTAGTTGTGTCCACTTATAGTGGGAAGAAGTAGTCCCATTAGTGAGATGTACCGTCATCCCATATGTGGAAGCTGATGAATGACTTAGTTTTTCGATAGAAGCTGCTAGGGCCCAGAGAGGAATTTTTGTACAGCACAGTCCCCTCTAGGGCACACTCAACAGTCACTGTAGTTTCCTGTCCTTGCCATGAGATTTAAGGCCAGAATTAATGGGTCCGATAAGAGTGAGAAGCAGCCAGAAGAGTCATCAACAGGGGAATAAACATTAACAAGAATAGCTTAATTGTCATGATGGGCAGAGAAGGCCCACTGGAAAAAAAAAAAAGAGCCAAGGTAAAATAAAAACTTTTTTTGATAAATAGTCCACTCTGGGGGTGTAACTGAGTATAATCTCAGGGTGAAGAGGAAAAGTACGAGATAGATTATAACTGTAAATCTAATACGCAAAGAAATTATGTGGAATTAAGTACTTTCCTTGTGGTTGGCGGTTTTAACAGGAGGCAAAGGTCATTAGTGAGACCTGGGGCTATTGTACTACCCCAATGTTTTGTAGCAACATCTAGAAGAGCCAATAGTGGCTGCAGAGACTGGTAGTTAGGAATTTAGTAACCATGCCCTGTCCTAATAGAGAAAGTTAGAAAAACAAGACTAAAAATATATAAACATGTGGCCTTGTAGTGAGCAAGGTAGTGGGGATATAAAGTACCCTGGGTCAGGCTGGCCATTATTACCACTGAGGGAAACAATTGACCAGTAGGTCAGTCCAAAGAATGGAAGCAAGACAGAGTTAAGTGGCCCCTTATTTACCAAGAAGGTGATTATTTTGTCTGCCACTTCATGGGTCACCTGAGGCTTGTCCATAGAAACAGTAAACAGGGGAGCCTGCATTACCTTTGGGCTTTTTCAGAGAATGTCTTTTCCTGCACCGGGTTCTTCATAGTCAGAGGCAGCTGATGGTGAAGCCTGTCCTCCCATCTTGGCCTGTGGTTTGGGCTGGCCCCCTCCCTTTCTGGAGGGTAGGACAGTTACTTTTTTAGTGCCCTGTGTGATGGCACTGAAGGCAAGGCCCTGGGGACAGCTTTAGAGGGATGCTGTTGAGGTGTCCCGGTTGCTGGCAGTGGAAGCAGCCCTTTAAGAGGTTGAGGTCCTGAATGCCTTGGGGCACATGGGGCTTGGGTGAGTCTGAAGTGGCAGGGTACTGACAATGGCAATTGCCATAGGCTAGGCCCTTCTCATGTCTTTTTTCCTTTTTTGGAAGTCGTCCTTGGACACAACAATTTTTTTTTCTCTAATACACCTCTCTCAGACCTTCAACACTTTTAACACTTTCTGTTGCTTTCTTAATCTAAGACACCTCTTTTCACCTCTCTCAGACCTTTAACACTTTCTTTTGCCTTTTTACTCGAGCACCTGTAAGACCCCTCTCTTAGCCCAAGACCTTGAAAATATCCATTCTGAATACATTTCTTTTGTTAGACACGATTATTTTAGACTCTGATGGCAGAATTTAGTTAGGGAATAAGCTGGCAGGCCCAGAGATCTTTTTGCAAGGTCAGAGCCCTGAGCAATTAGGTAACAAGTTATTATTGTTTCTTCTTAGCAGGGGTTACATTGAGGCTTTGTGTCAACATAACTTTAGGTAATTAAAGAGATAGAGGGGTTGGTGGGGGTTGGGACCAGTTAGAGAAGGAGTGGCTGTTTGAGGTGAGTGAGTGGAGGAGGCCAGGGGTTTGTGAAGACTAGAGAGGTTTGGCTATGAGAGAGGCCTTAGGGATGGAGGGGGGGGGGAACGTGGCTGAAGAGGCCAAGAACAGAAAGGAGGTTGGTTTTGTTGTGGGTAGGAGATTATCCTGGAGGTTTTTGAGGAGGTGGGGGGAAAATGGTAAAAAAGGCATTTAAAGGTCTAGTACCGAGAAATGAGTGATGGAAGGAAGGACAAATAAGGATTATAAGAAAGGAATGAACAAGTGGTGTCTGAGCTATGAGGCAATGAACCGGCCCAGCAGACTGAGGTTAAGCACATCTTTAAGACAAACAACACTTTTTTTACATGTCATGTATGGGGAAGACAGAAGAAGTAGAGTAAGATTTTATTTTACAGTTTGCCTGTTTGTAGACTCTTACTAGAAATCAGAGGTTTGGAATTTAGCTTAAACAAAGTAAAGAAAGTTGAAGAAGTTTTTAGTCAACCAAAAAGCACCTTGTATAGCTTGTGAACAAGTCCAAAGTAACTCAGCAGTTTTTACCTTACACAGTTTAGACTTGAAGATTAGGGAAATAGAATTTTTTACCCATAGAATGGACCAGAATAGTATTTTAAGGTGGACAAAAGAAGAGTCCAGTTTTCCCACAGCTGGAAGGCAGCAGAGACATACCAATGATCTCAACACTGGAGAAAAAATCCAGGCAGCTGCTTGCTGAGACCAGTAGCAGTCTCCCCACCAGCCAGCTGTAGTGGGTCCCTCACTTTAGTCCCCAGCATTTTACCCTTTTCCTTGGCTATGGCAAAAGAAATTTAGTTGGCGAAGGGTATTACAACTGAGGATACCATTTATGGGCCAGATTTTTGTAGTGGGACCAGGCATTATTTAAAGAAGGACTAGGTGCTTTTTGTTTAGAACATTTGAGTCTTGGGGGAAGAGACAGATGGAGGGGCTGGTTTCCTAGCCAGAAGAACCTGATAGGTGTGGCAGGTCTGGAGGAGGGAAGGGTGGGAGTGCAACAAAAGGAAGGCCTGAACGTAAGGAACAGTCCAATCAATTTTTGAGTTGCGGTCCCCCCATTGTGGAAGTTTTAAATAAATGGTCCCTTTATGGATGTTTTAAATGGCCCGGGTCTTCCGTGAGTGGGAGAGAGAAGAGCCAATGTCTCGGCCTTCGTTCTTCCACCCAGATATGCCTCGGGGAGGACTTTAAATCTCCAATGCAAGAACAGGAGATGTCCCTCCAGGTCTCGGTGCAACAAGAAAATGGCAGCAGTCGACGCGGGCCTGCGATTTACCCAGTGAGAGAAACGCCTCAGGGAGGACTGTAGAAAGAGTGACAGAGCCAGACAGAAAGGCGCCGGACCAGCCAAAAGACCATTCAGTGACCCATGGAGACAGAAATGAGGGGGACTCACCAACACCAGATCCAGGGAGGCGACGGAAGAGTGGTGGGAGGCAGAGGCTCCAAAATTCAACCTGTAGTCAGCCGCAGGCCTTGAGTCTCGCTCGTGGTAACACAAAAGGAGGAAGAGGAGGAGGAGAAAGCTGCTAGAGAATAGAATTGCCAATAGTAGTTGTGGGTCTGTGGACCACAGAGAGAGAGAGAGAGACGGGAGTCTGGAGGGGGTCGGACCCCAGGGAGATGCGTCCGGACCACACCTCCCGGGTTTCGGCACCATATGTAAGGTCGAGTGATAGAAGAGGCAATGAAGCAGAGGGGAATGTAAGATATAGAGGCCTTTATCAGCAACTCCTGGGCGAGGTTCAAAGATCCCAGGCAGGGGTCTGTGGGGTCGCACCCAGAAACCAGGGGGGTGGGTTTTTATACGGGGTGAAGGAATTCCAAGGATGGGGGCACTCCATTTGGAGCTGGTGGCCTTGTAGGTGCATTCGGGCTGTGGCAGCCCGTCTGGGTAGTGGGGACATGAGTTTCTTTCCAAGGTCACACATTTTAACCGAGATTCTTCACAGCGCCCTCATTGTTAGGGAGGGGCGGGTTGAGCCTAACACTATCTTCTCCAAGCATAAAGCCATCAAATTTGATGGCTTAAAGCCCTCAAATTAGAAATAAACTATGAAAAGAAAAATGGAACCCTCTTACTTCATGGAGACTGAAACCCACACTGCTGGAAGACCACTGGACTAATGAGGAGATCAAAGAAGAAATTTTAAAATTCCTAGAAATGAATGACACAGAAGACACAACATTCCAGAATGTTTAGGACAAAGCAAAAGCAGTAGTAAGAGGGAAATATATAGAAATACAGGCTCACATAAAGAAACAAGAAACAACTCAAAGGGCCTCCCTGGTGGCGCAGCGGTTGAGCACTGTGCTGTGGAGCTGTCCACAGCGGCAACGTGAGTTCGACGCCCAGCCAGGGAGAACCCCACATGGTGTGGCAGACCTCTCCTGCCTTGCCCACTGCTCCCCTCAGCAGTGTATTTCTGATCTGCCTGTTCTGCTCCCCGCTCTATCTCTGGTGAACCCTCTCGCCACCCCACGCCTCTGGCCTGTACCCCAGCTTGTATATATAAATAAATATTTTAAAAAAAAAGAAACAATCTAATCTCCCATCTCAAAGAACTAGAAAATGAACAACAAAAAACCCAAAAGCCAGTATAAGAAAGGAAATCATAAAAACCGAAGCAGAAATAAATGAAATGGAAAAAAAAATCCAGAAGATCAATGAAACCAAAAGCTGGTTCTTTGAAAAAACAGACAAAATAGACAAACCTCTAGCCAGGCTTACAAAGAAAAGATGGGAGAAAACACAAATAAATAGGATCATAAATGAAAGAGGAGAAATTACAACAGACACAGCAGAAATCAAAAGAATACTCAGACTATTATGAACAGCTATATGGAAACAAGTTCAACAACTTAGAGGAAATGGATAAATTCCTAGAACTATACAATCACCAAAACTAGATAAAGAAGATATAGAACATCTAAACAGGCCAAACACAAGCAGCGAAATTGGAACAGTAATCAAAACCTTCCCAAAAAACAAAAGCCCAGGACCAGATGGTTTTAGAAATGAATTCTACCAAACGTTTAAAAATGAACTAGTCCGTATCCTATACAAATTTTTTTTAAAAATTGAGAAGGAAGGAATACTACCAAACATGTTCTATGAAGCCAACATTACACTAATACCAAAAGCAAACAAAGACAACACACAAAAAAGAAAACTACAGACCAATCTCTCTAATTAACACTGATGCAAAGATTCATTCAACAAAATCTTAGCCAACAGGATCCAACAATGCATACAAAAGATAATACACCAGGGATTTATTCCAGGGACAAAAGGATGGTTCAACATCCAAAAATCAATTAATGTAATCCAACACATCAACAAAAAGAAAAATAAAAACCATACGATCATATAATAGATGCTGAGAAAGCATTCGACAAAATGCAACATCCATTTATGATGAAAAGAGACATTAATCAAAACAAACAACATCCATTTATGATGAAAAGAGACATTAATCAAAACAAACAGACACCCTACTAACTGGGAGAAAATCTTTGCACACAATACAACCGATAAAGGACTGATAACAAAAATCTACAAGGAGCTCACTCAACTCAAAAAAACAAAGTCAACAATCCAGTCAAAAAATGGGCAGAAGAGCTAAAAAGACACTTCTCCAAAGAAGAAAAGCAAATGGCCAACAGGTATATGAAAAAAATGCTCAACATCACTTATAATCAGGGAAATGCAAATCAAAACCACAATGAGATACCACCTCATGCCAGTGAGAATGGCGCACATTAAAAAAACATACAACAACAAATGCTAGGGAGGATGTGGAGAAAAAGGAACTCTCCTACACTGCTGGTGGGAATGCAAACTCGTTCAACCACTATGGAAAGCCATATGGCGTTTCCTCAAACTGCTAAAAATGGAGCTTCCATATGACCCAGTAATACCACTTTTGGGAATCTACCAAAAAGACACAAAAACATTAATCCAAAAGGATACATGCACTCCCATGTTGATCACAGCACTGTTCACAATAGTTTAGATATCGAAACAACCCAAATGGCAAAAATAGTTGATTAGATCAAGATGTGGTACATATACACAATGGAATACTATAAGCATTCAAAAAAGATAAACACATGCAATTCGCAGCAACATGGATGGAGCTAGAAGGTATCATGTTCAGCAAAATAAGCCAAAAGGAAAAAGAAAATTATCTAATGGTTTCACTTATAACATGAAAATAGGGGAACCAAATAAAAGAGAGACTTTCAGTGAAAGAAGGGGAGGATAGGGGCTCAGAATGGGGGAGAGGGTAGCTTGGGCATCTGTGGTGACGGTTCACGGGTGAATTGATGGTTGGAAAACCTACGGGGAATACACAATAATGTAAAATACATAAATAATAACAACAATAACAAATGAAAAAAAATTTTTAAATATTCTCAGACCTCATTCAGGGAACTTTCATTATAATTATTGATGTGTAACTTCTCATTACTTTTTTTCTAAATTCACTATTATAAGAAATTTGATTTATGTTTTGTTCCAAAATGTTTAATTCAGCTTTAATTTTCAAGTGGTTGATTTTTTGTTCACACTTTCATTATTAATATCTAGTTTTTCTTCTATTGAGATCAAAGATGACTTGTGATATTTTATTAAACTTTTCTTTAGATTTTGAGAAAATTCAAAATACAAAAAAACAACAGTATTATAAAGGTCATATCCCTATCACCTTGAGTTATTTTGCTGTATTTGTTTCCATTTTAAAGATGAGATACATTTTTATAGGTTTAATTTCCATGTAATCACTCTCCTATGTCCTATTCCATTTCCTCTTCCTCATGGGTACAAATTTGTCATGAGTAGTTCTAGTATATTTTCAGTAGCTTTGCATATATACGAATGCCTCTATAAACACCATAAATTGTTGTGCTAATTAGGTTTTTGATTTACATGTATGTTTACATATGGTTCATTCCTTTCATCTTCTGTATTTCATTAATATATTAATTGTATTATATTAATCTATTACCCTATTAATGGACACCACATACCCATTTATTTTTCTTATCATAAGATTTATTAAGGGCTTTGTGACCTAATGACATTCCAACGCTATTAAATGCTAACTGGGGGTAGAAGTGTACTTTCTGGATAGTATAAACCAGTTAGAAATTTGTAAATAATTTTGAAATTGTTCTATTCTTCAAGTGTTACATCTTAATTTATTTCTTCTACTTAATTTGTAACTAAATTAGGTAAATATGCTAATGTCTGTCACCACTGTTGTGTATTGTCAATTTCTACTTATAATCTTCCCAAAATACATTTTGAATTTAAAAGAAATTATGAATTCAGCACATAAAAATCATCAAAATTTTTAAATTTTATTTAAAAAGGAAGTAACTCTTCATAATTATTTATAATTTCAGCACTCAACAACCACCATTAATATAATAGTGTATAGACTACAGATTTCTTTTTACACATACACTTAAAGGCAGATTACATATGCAAAATGTTTAAAAAATAGTTTTTATAAATTTTGCACTTTATTATATATTATTATGAACTGCAGACTTTATACATATATTTTTTCCATCTTATTCAATTATTTTCCTAGTTACAGTCACTAAATGAGACATTTCTAAATAAAGGTGGAAATGTTGATGTATGTTTTAAAATTGCCGTATTATATAACTTACACTTCAATCAGCATGCGAGTCTATTTAGTCAGCTCTCTGTAACTGATAATGTTTATCATTATTTTTCTTCTTTACCAAAGTTATAAGCCAGAAGTAATCTCGCAGTTTGCTTTAATTTTAATCCCTTTGAGTGTTAGTAACCTTAATCATCCTTTCAAATACCCATTGGCCATTTGCACCTATTTTGTAAAAAGCATGCTTCTGCACAATCTTCTCTTCCCTCATTGGGATTGCTAATCTTTTCCCTCTTTTTATTTTGCTTTGTCAGATTTTTTAAAATTCATTTTTCATCTTTTTGAGTTTGCTTTCATTCGGGCTTTCATCCTTTCACTGTCTTATTGACAGCAAATTTTATATATATATATATATACACATATGTATTATATATTACATATTCCACTGTTCTTGTCAGAAGCTGGCTCCCTTTCTTCGTCCCTCCTTCTCTCTATCTCGTCTCCTTTCCTCTCTTCTCTCTGTATCTGTCTCTCTTTGTTTCTCTCTCCCTCTCTCCCCTCTCTCCTCTCTTTCTCTTTGTTTCTTTCTTTGTTTCTCTCTTTCTTTCCCTTCCTCCCTTCCCTCCACCCCCACTCTCCTCTATTGCCCCCCCTCCCCCCCAGTACAGAAGTTTTTAATTTTGGCCTAGTCGAATCTCTCATTCTGGGTCTGGCGCCGCGTCAGCAGAGGGGGGCGGGGAGACGAGCACCGAGTTGGGGGAGGGGACCGGGTGGGGAGGAGCAGGCGGAGCGGCGGCTGCGGGAGTTGCTGGGAGTGAGCGCGGTGGGATCACTCGGCGGCAGCGGAAGCTCTGAAACCTGAACGCGGAGACCTCGGTTGCGGCCTACACGGAGCTCTTTCTCCACCAAACGACCTAGGAACTGCAATCTTCATCACAGAGGTACGGTGTTCCGCGCTCTCTGCCTGGCCGGGCCCAGCCTGCTGCGGCGGCGCTTCTTCTTTCCTCCTTCCCTCGCTCGCTCTCGCCCGCCCGCCCGCGCCTTCCCTGCCTGCGTCACCGCGGCCGCCATGGCTGAGAACGGCGAGAGCAGCGGTCCCCCGCGCCCCTCCCGCGGCCCTGCTGCGGCCCAAGGCCCTGCCTCTGCCCCCGCAGAGCCCAAAATCATCAAAGTCACAGTGAAGACCCCCAAAGAGAAAGAGGAATTCGCTGTGCCTGAGAATAGCTCGGTCCAGCAATTTAAGGAAGCGATTTCGAAACGCTTCAAATCGCAGACCGATCAGCTAGTGCTGATTTTTGCTGGAAAAATCTTAAAAGATCAAGATACCTTAATCCAGCACGGCATTCATGATGGACTGACTGTTCACCTTGTCATCAAAAGCCAGAACCGACCTCAGAGCCAGTCCACACAGTCTAGCAATGCCGCGGGAACTAATACTACCACGGCATCAACTCCCAGGAGTAACTCCACACCTACTTCCACAAATAGCGGCCCGTTTGGGATGGGGAGCCTGGGAGGACTTGCAGGCCTTAGCAGCCTGGGCTTGAGCTCGACCAACTTCTCTGAGCTCCAGAACCAGATGCAGCAGCAGCTTCTGTCCAGTCCTGAGATGATGATCCAAATCATGGAAAATCCCTTTGTTCAGAGCATGCTTTCGAATCCTGACCTGATGAGGCAGCTCATTATGGCCAATCCACAGATGCAGCAATTGATTCAGAGAAACCCAGAAATCAGTCACCTGCTCAACAACCCAGATATAATGAGGCAGACCCTTGAAATAGCCAGAAATCCAGCCATGATGCAAGAGATGATGAGAAATCAAGACCTGGCTCTCAGCAATCTGGAAAGCATCCCAGGTGGCTACAATGCTCTAAGGCGCATGTACACTGACATTCAAGAACCTATGCTGAATGCGGCACAAGAGCAGTTTGGGGGTAATCCCTTTGCCTCCATGGGGAGCACTTCCTCTTCTGGGGAAGGTGCGCAGCCTTCCCGCACCGAAAATCGAGATCCACTACCTAATCCATGGGCACCACCACCTGCTACTCAGAATTCTGCTACCACCGGCACAACCACCAGCAGTGGCAGTGGGTCTGGCAGTAACTCCAGCAATGCCAGTGGGAACACACTGGCTGCTGCCAATTATGTCGCCAGCATCTTCAGTACCCCAGGAATGCAGAGCTTGCTGCAACAGATAACAGAAAACCCTCAACTGATCCAGAATATGCTCTCTGCGCCCTACATGAGAAGTATGATGCAGTCTCTTAGCCAGAATCCAGATTTGGCTGCACAGATGATGCTGAATAGCCCCGTGTTCACTGCAAATCCTCAGCTACAGGAGCAGATGCGTCCACAGCTCCCAGCTTTCCTGCAGCAGATGCAGAATCCAGACACACTGTCAGCCATGTCAAATCCAAGAGCTATGCAGGCTTTAATGCAGATCCAGCAGGGGCTACAGACATTAGCCACTGAAGCACCTGGCCTCATTCCAAGCTTCACTCCAGGTGTGGGGGTGGGGGTGCTGGGAACTGCTATAGGCCCTGTAGGCCCTGTTACACCCCTAGGTCCCATAGGCCCCATTGTCCCTTTTACCCCCATAGGCCCCATTGGACCCATAGGACCCACTGGCCCTGCAGGTAATCCTGGCTCCACTGGCTCTGGAGGCTCGACTGGGCCTACCCTGTCTAGTTCTGCACCCAGTGAAACCATGAGCCCAACATCGGAATCTGGACCCAACCAGCAGTTCATTCAGCAGATGGTGCAGGCTCTGGCTGGAGCAAATCCTCCACAGCTGCCGAATCCAGAAGTCAGATTTCAGCAGCAACTGGAACAGCTCAACGCAATGGGGTTCTTAAACCGTGAAGCAAACTTGCAGGCTCTAATAGCAACAGGAGGCGACATCAATGCAGCCATTGAGAGGCTGCTGGGCTCCCAGCCATCCTAATTACATTTATGTACCTTGAAAAAAAGTATCTTATTTTTGATAATGGCGCTTATATCTTTACACAAAATCGTGCTTTACTTTCATTTTGATTCTTTTACATTTGTCTAGTTATAAATCTAATACGTATTTTAATGTGTAGTCCATCCCTCTATATTTCCTTTCCTCCTCCTCCCCTCCCTCCCTCCTTCCTTCCTTCCATTTCCTTCTCTGTTTTGAATGGTGGGAATCAATGCTGTTTCACTGATAGGTGTTGCATGTACACCTCTCTTTATTCTGCATTTATTGTGCTTTTTGGAAAATGGTTTCAGCCTTCACAGTTGGGTGAACAAGTTTTGTCCTACAGGTGTCCAATTTATTTACATTTTAAGCATTAGCCTATTATAGTAATTTAATGTAGAATGAAAATATTCAAAAACAGAAGCAAATTCTTTGAAGCTCTAATTTGTGGTACAATCTTGCTTATTGTGACTTTGGCATGTATTTTTGCTAGCAAAATGCTGTAAGATTTATACCATTCTTTGATCTTTTTTGGTATATTTGTACACAGTATAGTAAGCACAATTGGAACTGTATATCTAGAAATATTACAACAGAATCTCTGAGCCGAAAATGTGCAACCAAAATGAAGAAGAACATAGGAAATATTTCTGAAGTTAGGTATGTCTCACAATTTTGTAGAATCTTACAGCATATTTGATAAACTTCTCGGTGAAAATGTTGGCTAGACAAGCTCAGTTAAAATATAGTAGAAATGTTTATCCTGGTATCTATAAGTATACATTTAATTGTACAGCAAACGTACAGTGTGACATTGTGTCAACATTTACAGATTGATTGTATATGACCTTAATCTTTGTGCAGCCTGAAGGATCTGTGTAGTAATGCCAGGAAAGTGCTTTTTACCTAAGACTTCCTTCTCAGCTTCTCCCATAAAGAAACCCTAATTCGCGTTTTGATTTGTAATTGGAAATGTAACTTTCACTGAAAATGTCATGTGATGTTTGCCTTACTTTTAACTACAGTGTATAAAGGAAACTGTCTTTTGACTTTCAGTTATTTCTCTTGTGCACCGGGAAAAATGCATTTAAATGACTAAAAAAAATAAAAAAATAAAAAATGTATAATCTTTTCCTTTTTGTCTTCTGGCCCTAGAGTCATGTTTAGAAGGTTTCCCCACCCCAGGTTATATAAATATTATTATATATTTCTTTAATTTTAATGGTTTTGTTTAAACAGTTCCTTTATAATAACTGTTTTGATAAATGGATTTTGATACTTTTAACTTTTTTTTCCCAAAGGGTTAGCTAGTGTTGGTTGATATTCATCTCATTGACCACATCCCTTTCCCATATATGTATACATATATAATTCTGTGTTTGGCTTCTCTTTGGTAACACTGAACATTGTAGTCTCAGTACATCATCCTGAAGTTACTAAATTAGAAATATGACTGCATGTCTCTTAGGACAGGTCCTCCTATTATTGATCTATTGATCTTTTTTATTTACTATTAATAGGTTCCCATCCCAAAAAATAAATTGGAGATTTGGTTGGTATTGTCTTAAATTGTACAGTGCTTGGAAGTAGGGAATGGCAATGATTTCCAGAAATATCAAATGTTGCCTCTTTTTTAAAAAAAGCTTTATATCTTTCAAGAGGTATAATTTAAGTCTTGTATAATTTATCGTGTTTTCTTAGGTAATACAGACATACTACAATTGGGAGCTCTTTTTCAGTGTGTTTACATATGTGGTCATTTTTGCTATATAGGTGAAGATAATTTTTTAATTGGCAATTTTATGAAGTCTCTTCCAGAGATATTCTGTTGATCATTTTGAGTTTTTTTCCAGTAAGCAATTACATGATAAGTTATGCTCTCCTTTTCAAAATATATGTTTCTGACTATATTAGTTAAACACTTCCAGAACAGTGCTAAATAGTAAAGAGTAGCAGTGGCATTCTTGTCTTGTTTGTCATTTAAACCAGACTGTGTTTGCTGCATCAATCCTAAATTGCATTTTTGAAAATGCATTCCTCTGGTAGTTGGTTGAATAAGGTTGAAAACTGCTGTTATACCATACTTCCTCTTGGAGAATCATTTTATAGTAAATGTTGGCTAGTGGTTTTTTTTTTCCTAAATGAGTATGTTCTTCAGTTTTAAAAAAGTAAAAACTTTAATTTTGTCTAACTCAATATTTCCCACTTTCTATCTTTTAAGCACACTTAGTAACATTTGGCTTATTGGTACTCCTCAGAAATCCCTAGGAAGTGGGATTTATCATTTCACTGCTATATGATTCTTGGTGTTTGAGATAATCATAAAGTCTGCCATAATAAATTTAAGAATTTTAATGACATGAGTGATTTTATAGGGAAATAAACTAAAATAAGCCAGTGACATAGAAAATAGCAGTAAATAAATAGCCATGGAAAAACTGGATATTTTCTGAGGTTTGGGTCAGACAGCTTAGGTGAATTTCTTTTAAACATCTGAGAAACAGAGAATTCCTTAGTTAGCCTTGCCAAACATTTATTTTTTAATATATTTTGTTTTTTCTTGAAAATACCTGTCTTTTCTATTACTTTATACTATTCTATAGCTTTATAGTCCATTAATTTTTTTTATGCCTTTACTCTTTTATTACCTTTAACTGTTCTTTCATCTCATGAAGTAATTTTGTATTATCTCACAAGTTCTTTTTACAGGCTCTGTTTTGGATTTTCTACTACTATTAATTGACAGTTTACCAATTTTTTCATAATTGAATGAAGAAGAGTGTATCCTGTACTGAAGTCTCTCCCCATTCAATAAGGGTGGAACAATTCTTATGTTTCAACTATTTACTTAGTTGATACCCCATCCTTAAGCTCAAACTGGGCAAGTGAACCACTGGATAGTGTGAGTTTATATTATTGGCTTTCAGCAGGATGAGATAAAGGGAAGGGAGCTAGAGTCATGGGCAACTCCAATAGAACTTTACCTCAAGATGGCTTTTTTTACTATTTTAGCCTTTACTTCAGGTATGTTGTCTCCCATCTATATCTATATATCTCTATTACACACACGTATGTATACATGTGCCACGTGTGTCCATGGAGAGGAGTGGGTGTACAATATTGAACACAGTCTGCTGGTTCGTTAAAGAGGACTCTTGTATTAGGACAAGATTACCATTTTTATCAAGAAACCACTATCGGGAGACACTGGGCTTGCCCTCTGAGAAGGGGCGACCGCCTCCAAATTCTGTTGCCCTATAGTGTTAAAATAGCAACAAATGAGTAATTCCTGCATAACCTAGGCCAAAGATTCAGATTAAGGTATCAGGAAAAACCATTTGGCCTGTGTCTTACATTCAGATTCAGGATTTTGACATTATCCTGAAATGAATTTATTATTTTAGTCACAAAGCTAGACTGACCTGATGGAAAAATACTTATCATACAGCATAATTTAATAAATATAAAAATTGTAGACTGTGGCATTGTTTTATTTAAAATCTATACTGGAAAACTTAAATAAAATGGAAGTTACTCAGGTTTTCCTCAGTTTCTCAGAGGTTCTCATCCAGTCTTTTGCTGACTTCCCCATCTCTAATCCTTGCTCTTTTAAGCTACAAGTTAGTAGGTTTCTGCTAGGATTTTCTCAATTTGTCAGGATATCACAGTACTTCCTCTGCTGATACCTTTCAATATGCTATCATCATCATGCCTTAAATTCTTTGGGAGTTCTGTTGTCCTTTCTGTCTGTACAGTGAGTTTTTGTCTGTACGTTTAATTTTTGTTTCCCTATCCTCCTCTCTGTTGATTTGTAGAGGGAAAAGCAAGAATTGCTTTTTCTAATGCTGCTACCTTTCCAGAAGTCTGCTAGGAGCCTTGAGGAAAAGGACTTTTTCAAAAATAGGAGAAGCATGATTTGGCCGACAGCCAACTGAAGCTACCCCAAAGAAAAATTTCATCTGAGAGTGTGCATACTTACCTAGGCTTTAGGCACTTTGGTGATGGGTAAAAACCTTTGACAAATGCTATTCTAAACCAACAAACTCAAAAGATTAAGCCAAACTTTTAATGAGGAGTAGTTTGTCCTGACATACAAAGGCAACATTATTTATCAAATGGAATGTATTGAGACATATAGCTCCAATTGTACTGAGGTATCTAAGCACAAATTTGCACTTCCTAAAACAGTGCTTTCAAAGTCCACCTTAAAAATTCTTGGTCCTATGTGTATATATTAGCAAATTTAAGGCAACTTCAGGAAGGATTCTGTAACTCATTCTTGAAATATTTTATGACCATGAAAGAAATTTTTTTAAGATTATTTTTACATAGAAGAATGGGGTGTAGGCTAAAGGTGCCTGGGGCTTGGGGCTGAGAGGATTCACCAGAGACAGAGTGGGAAGCAGAATAGGAGGATTGACTGAAATACACTAAGGGGAGCAACAGGCAAGAAAGGAGAGGTTTGCTGCACCATGTGGGTCAGCTCCCTGACTGGGGATCTGCCATAGTGGTCATAGTGTTGAGACTTACTAATCCCTAGGCAACAAGGGAGGCCCCATGAAAGAAATACTAAAAAGATTACTACTTGGCCCTTCCTAGCATGGATTTCACAAGATTGTCTTTCCAGGCTAAAGTAATTTCTTTCCAGACTAAAGTAATGTTAGATTGGGATAAATAATAAAAGCTAAAGTACTCACAGTTATGTTCAATTTTTATGACAATCCCATGAAATAGTACAAGTATTATCTTCCCTAGTTTACAGAAAAGGAAGTAAGCTAAAAGAGGTCAAATAATTTTCAGGATGACATTGCTGTTAAGTGACAGTCAAAATTTGAACCCATTTCTGAGAGTCTAGAGTATGCTCTTAACCAAGTCACTATTCTGCTTCTTCTGAGTCCATTACACTGTATTGGTCTATCACAGAGATTTTATAGGAAATTATATATTAGCTGGCCTCATGGGTGTTGTTAAAGATACACATTAGTTATTAAATGAATACTTCTCTGCTGGTATTCATGCTGGAGCAGATTTCATAAAATGCATATATCAGCTCTGTCACAAGTCAATAAATGTAATTTGGAGCTTTGCCTTTCTGACTTCGGAGCTGCAGTTAATATTTGAAACTACACTTTAATTCATCTGTCTGCAGTGGCCTAATATACATATGATATGTCTCTAAATTGGCAATCATATGGGCCACTTTGCTTCAGCTGCTCTGGAGGATGCCTGCCTTTCTTTTGAGCTGCCCACTAGAGGTCTCAGAAGGCAATAATAGTGTATACCCCACCATGACATTTTAACAGTTTCTCAAAATGCCCTTGAGAATAAAATGAAGTAACATGAGCTAAATGATGATGATAGAACAAAGGAGGGATTAGCCATTTGAATTGACAGTGTCCAACAATGTTTCTATGTGGACAAGAAATTTCCAACCTCAACTCTATCCCGTTGAAGTTATTTTTCCACGAGTTGTTAGCTATTGTTAGCAAAATAGCTTGCCCAACACATTGAAAATAATACACAATTGGAAGACAGAGTAAATGTAATAGATAGCACTAGCAAAGTGTAAAAGTTCTTAGTAGGCTGAAGAAAATTTTAAAAATTCTCAAAACTAGCAGGATTAAATTGAGTAGGATCAAATGTGAAATCCAGTACTATGTCAAAAAGTTCAGTTACCAAAGGCAAGTGGTTTAAGTGGCTTAAACATAAATTGTGAAGAAGACTCTGGTTTTAATATAAATTCAATATGAACCAGCTATTTGATATTATAGTATATACATATAATGAAATCTTGGGCTCCATTAATAGGGACATTTTGTCCATCACAAGGAAATTTTCATGTTTTATTTTGTACTTGCTAGTTTATGACTTAGGTCATTTCAGAATGCCTATTGGTTCAAAACTCAGAAATGTACCCAGATGATTTTTGAAACTGATCCTTATGCACAAAGGGCAAGGCGAGAACAACAAAAAAGGCACACGACTCCAGACTGGTAGATGGCAATAATGTTTTAATAAGCAAGGAATATTCTGGGTGGCTATAGGAAGAGTAGCACTCCACCCTGCCCTCCAGAATCTTAAAAGTTTATATAGAAGGGCCTCCCCGGTGGCGCAGCGGTTGAGCGCTGCGCTGTGGAGCTGTCGGCAGCGGTGACGCAAGTTCGATGCCCGGCCGGGGAGAGTCCCACATGGTGCGGCAGACCCCTCCTGCCTCGCCCGCTGCTCCCCTCAGCAGTGTATTTCTGATCTGCCTGTTCTGCTCCCTGCTCTGTCTCTGGTGAACCCTCTCGCCGCCCCACGCCTATGGCCTGTACCCCAGCTTGTATGTATAAAAATAAAAAATAAATCTTAAAAAAAAAAAAGTTTATATAGAAGCCTTAACTGTGTTAGTCATATGTTCTGAATAGTCTCAACATTCAGAGAGTCTTGCAAGAGCACCTCCTTTCTTAAGGATATATCCAATTGGAATGGGATTAGTAGGCAGACTGTACATTCCAAGGACAAATGTAGGGCGCCTCTGATTGCTTGGGTCCAGCTTGCTGGTCAACCAGATACATCTGTTGATAACCTCTCCAACATTCCACCATTTGTGATCAGCTCTTGAATTATATATGCTCGGGCCTCTCTGGTGGCGCAGCAGTTAAGTGCTGTGCTGTGCAGCTGTTGGCAGCGGCGATGCAAGTTCGACACCCAGCCAGGGAGAATCCCACATGGCGTGGCAGACCTCTCCTGCCTCGCCCGCTGCTCCCCTCAGCAGTGTATTTCTGATCTGTCTGTTCTGCTACCCGCTCTGTCTTTGGTGAACCCTCTCGCCGTCCCACGCCTCTGGCCTGTACCCCAGCTTGTATGTATAAATAAAAAATAAATCTTTAAAAAAAATAAAATAAAAATAAAAAAGAATGATATATGCTCCCCTCTTTCACAGTGTACCCTGTGTAGTCAGTCAGCAGTGAGTTTCACTAACATGGAGGTGGCTCATTTGGTGGCTATCTGACTGCATTGGAAGCAGATACCATAGCAACAATATTAGATAAATACAAAAGAAAACATTCAGGTAATGGATTCCCAAAATAACAGATTTTTCCAAGAGCCCAGTGATCTGAACCACTAATTTGTTACACCCCATAGGCTGGGGTTTGGATCACTCAGGACGTCCACTTCTGTCCTCATGTGATTTAATAAAGATGATACATTCATTAGCAGACTTATCAGATATGAACGGGCAACAATCTGGATAATAACACAGGTGCGCCTCCTTGTGAGACAGTAATATACAAGGTCATAATTTTGGGGGACTTTTTTCATTAGAGGTTTTTCAGTATTTAGTAAAGACAGTCTTTGCTGGTAATAATTTAAGGATTGCTGGGTGAATTTAGTAAGGGCTTCTATGTGTGCCATAATGTCTTGCAGGCCAATGAACAAAGACCTTGACTAGATGAATGTACCAGTGGAAAACAGAGCATGCCCAACTGGTCTTTAAGAGAGGGAGATTTACAGCTTTAGGAACTTGATCAGGTTGTATATATTATAAATGTTGACTGAAGAAGGTAGCATTTACAAGGATGAGGGATGGAGTGGGATGGGATATGCCAGACCAGGCCCCCCACCTTACTCTTTCTCTCAATGGTACGTATTCCATTCTAGTTATAGTGCATTTCAGCAGGTACAATGGTACCTTGCTGAAATGAAGGTTCAGCAGGTTCAGCAGGTACCTTGCTGCAGTACAATGGGATACCAGTGGAGACTGATTAGTTCCATCTCACTCCTAGGTGTGAAGCAATTTATCTATCCCAGAGGGATATCCCATTGCATATTTCAGGATATAACACCTCTCCTAGGCACAATGGGGCTTGGAGTTCTCAGCAGCATAGCACATTAATCCATGATGAGAGTCAGGACACTGGCTATTTCCCACAACTTCCATACCTTTACAATATTGGGTGTCGTATCAGGGGTCCCCAGCCTGACATATGGGACCACAGGTCCTACTGGTTAATCATTTGAAGTATTCAAGCTGGGGATAGTTTTTAGTACACTTGGCAGAGATGGAGCCTCCATTCAATATCATGTTCTTTTGCCTGGTTGTGTACATCATCACCCTTGAAATGTGAACCACGGTTGATATTCATTTGTGATACTCGGCTACTCTAAACCCCTAATGGTGGCAACATGGTTTATGCTGCAACAGGGGAAAGTTTTAGTTAGCCCAGATGCAGTGTTCACATAAACCAAGGCATATTAGGTCACTCATTTGTAGGGAGGGGGTCAAGACAACCAATTTGCCAATCCCTCATCACTTGAGAACTCTGGTGAATGGCCCCAGACTCCTTTGGTAGTGGCCTTGGGTGTTTAGAATATACAAGACATGCTGTTACTACACTAACCAAGTGATTGTATTTCAAGGGCAATCTGCATCCTTGACAACATGCCATCCAATCTTGGTACAATGGTGATCACTTTTTTATGCTCCCAGCACCTCTGTCTATTGAAGGGTCATTTGCTAGGGCTTATAGCTGAGCTAAGGCATTAGCTTCCTGATCTAGGGGGTGTCAATGCCTTTTCAGTCAGGATGTAGAAAACAGGATTACCTCTTGGACATTTGCAAGTAAATCTAAATTTCTATATATCCTGCCCATAAGGGCTTATTTATGAGCATCCACATTTTATATGAATATCAATGGTTTCACATTGTCCAAGCCATAGACAAACTCTTTGTAACAGCTCACCTGTCAGTGCAAAGGGTTAATGGCCAGAGCTCAACAGTAAACTCCAGGCAAATAGCTAGGTTCAGGCCACTAGCTGTTGCTGTTCATTCTTGTTTCTGTCCAGATGGTGTCAGTGTTGGATTGAATAATGACTGCAATATTTGTGTGTTGGCTCAGCTAAAACCCATCTGTATACACAGGAACAACAGGAATTTTCCTCTGCTCCTCCCTTCACCCCCTCCCTTACCACCTCTTCTACAGGTCTATAGGTTGCAAGGGCTGCCACAGGAATAGGGGGTTAAGGGCATTTGGATGATTTATATACTCTACAGGGCCTAATTGTGCCCATATTTTAGAGACAGTGGGCTGACAGATCATGTTCCTTTGCTGCAAATAAGCATGCCACTTAGTCAAAGTGGGAGTTTGAGACTTTGCAGAGACTGGTCAATGGAACATGTTCTCAACTCACCCCTTTTTAAGAAGGGAATCTCTTACCATGATATGCTGTTTCTGTATGAGAGTCTCTACCTGGTAGAACAATACATACACTGCTCAAACTATTATTCCATAGAAGTATATTGGATTTATATACCTTTCTAGAGTTTCTGTTATCTCTGCCACAGTGTCCAGACCGTTCTTTCTGGAGTCACAGATACATCTAACTCAATGGTAGTCCTGCTTGGGAGATGCCTAGAACTTTAATCTGCTTCATTAATGGTTTTGCCTTTTCAAAGGTAGCTTGCTGCTCTGACCCTCCTTAGTCCCTTTACCAAGTCGTATAAGTGACTGTGTGAGGTGGAGAATAAAAGTCCTCCAAACCCCCAAATCCCTAAAATGACTCACATCTCTGACATTCTTAGGGGTTGGATAGACTTAAACCTTCTCAATCATAGTTTCTGGGGGAAATGTGTGTCTTAATTTACCAAAAGTCTTCCCCAAACTGTACAGTAGTTTCTGGGCATTCGTTGATTTTTTTTGCTTCTACATTGCCTATCCTCTACCCCAAAGATATTCCAACAGTGTGAAAAGTGTCTTTCCTTCAGATGCAAGACTTTATATCATAATGTAATGGCCCATTTTACTGATGTGGAGAAGGAGAGCATGGAAAGGCTACCATCCCATGACTTCTTGTGGGGCTATGCAGTAGCATTGGAGAAGTACTTAAAAGGTACATTGTTGCCCCTCCCATTTGAAGGAAAATTGTTATTGTGACTCAAAAGCTAGAGGTATACTAAAAAAAAGCATTTGCTAAGTTCAGTACAGCATGGTACACTCCTAGGACATTAACCAAGGTATCCAGATGATATCCTATGTTTGGCACAGCCATGTGGATAGAGGACACTACCTGTTTAAGTCTTAGTAGTCCATGATTGTCAGGATGATCCATATGCCTTTTTAAATGGTTATACTGGTCTGTTGAAAGCATTATGGTCAGGGTATACCCACTTGGTGCAAATCTTAGTTTCTCCTATTTCCTTATGCTCCCAGGCAATTTATATTGTTCTAAAGTTACCACACTTACCAGTTAGCATTTCCCCTCAGCACTGGTTTGATTACTTTAAACTGGAGGCAGAATTCACCAACAGAGGTTTGCTGAGTTTGACCTTGCAGTCTATCAATGCCCAGTATGTTCTCTGGTATTGAAGAGATAAAAAATCTCATTATCATAGGGGAGAATACCCAATTTGCATTGTTAAAGGGAACTTCATGACCATAACCATTTGCCTTCCATAACCATAGATGGCATTGAAGTGGCCAAGAAACTACTGATGATCACCATATACTAAATTACATTTGGCTGCAATGCAACTAAAGCCATCACTTTTTGTTTATTTAATGGAGACCGGAGACTAGTGAGCTCAACATAAAGCCTTCGATCACCTTTAAGGGCCCTCACTTGGCCTACATCCTATATCCAGGGCATGGGAGTTACCCACCCTGAATAGGACTGTATCCTTAAGGCCTCTGATGACTCAGGTAGGGCATCAGGGAGAGAAGGGTCAGGTCAGAGAGGTCTGAACTGTTTACCAACACATTAGGTTCTAGGTCTGTCTTTTCAGCTAGGGTCCTAGCAGCATTAAGGACACACCACATTTGCTTCTGGATTACTTTTACCATACCCTTTGTAGCTGATTGAGTTAGTCTTTGTCTTTCTGAGTTTCCTCCTTGACCTAGGGCTTTCTTACAGACCAAACTCACACCTGGGATTACTCACTTGTCCCCAGATCAACAATGGATTGCCCAACATCACAGATATCTTGTCTTACAACTAGGCTCAGCATGGATATCAGCATCCCATACCAGATAGTCATGGACTGGAATATCTTGGCTTTTCATTTCTGAAGTGAATGTTGCCTTTGAGGACCCTCAAAGACAGGGACATAGATACCCTGTCTTATTCCCAATTCTCTAAGAATTTTTCATACTTCTTCAACAGATTTTCAAGGTCCCAGATACCCAGAAATATCCCCCTCATTAGACCAACACTACTTGCAGGCTATAAAGGAATAAGTAACTTGAACCTCCCAAGAGCCATGAGGTGCTACCAGAGTTAGTGATATTGTTCATTTTCTCTACCTTCTACCCAATCATAGAAATAACATCACCTCCTATATCCCATAGCCTCACTAGCCATATATGGAAACTTGCCCTGGCATTTTGCTAGAATTTGCCAGTTACACCAGTAAGTTAAGCAGAAGTATATTCTCTCATGAAGAATTTTTCCTGAATTGAACCTTGCCACACTGTATAGGATTGTTGTTGCTGTGCTTTGGCTTCCTTCTGTATTAGGAATCAATTTTACTACCAATTATCATACTCCTTTTCACTCCTCATTTTCTCAGGGGTTCCATCTTTTAACATCTTGATCAGGCTTTATCACAAGAACCTAGGCCTTAATATGCAGCAACTTGAGTCCTCTTATCTAAGTACTCCAACTTATTACCCACTCTCACATCTTTTCTGTCAGTGCCAAACTAGAATACTAGTAGACAGCCACAGTTTTCTTATAACTTTCTGACTCAAGATTCCTCCTCTGGTTGAGTATTGGTGGCCAACTGAATTCCCCACAGTAGAGACCAACCAAATGTGATAGCAGTTCACTCCCTTTATCTGCCACAATGTGCTATGCACAGTTCTTCAAACAACATCAGTTGACATTTTGGGGGTGTCGCTGTACTCACATGGTGGTCCAAAGCATCTAACATACAGGGAATACTTTCCCACATAATGATCAATGACTAATTCTGGATTCTCCCTTGGATACATCTTTTCCAAGATGCATTTTCTTGGTCTTCTGACTGGCTAGCCAATGGTTTGTTCAAAGCTGGGAGTTTCCTGGGTGAAATTTCAAACTGGCCCCCATATAGGGAGGGCAAGGAAAGAACAAAGAAAGAGGCATACTATGCCTATTGGTTGTTAGCATAGGAATAGTAGGCAGAATATACATTCCAATGACAGAGAAAGGCATAAGGAGCCTTTGATTTCTCAGGTTCAAATTCCAGGTTAACCAGTGGTCATATTCTCTCAATGACCTCCTCTAACATTACCATTATTAAGACTGACAAAGAAAACCTGGAAATTGACCAAGACGATGATTCATTTACAATTGAACATACAATTATTGAATAAATCAAGACTGCTTTAGACTAAAGACTGGATATTTTCTTCAAATAAGGCTTTGTAGGAGAGTTCCTTTTTCTCCATATCCTCGCCAGCATTTGTTGTTGCCTGTTTTTTTTTTTCTTTTTTTTTTATTTTTATTTTTACTACAAGCTGGGGTACAGGCCAGAGGCATGGGGCGGCGAGAGGGTTCACCAGAGACAGAGCGGGGAGCAGAACAGGCAGATCAGAAATACACTGCTGAGGGGAGCAGTGGGTGAGGCAGGAGAGGTCTGCCGCACCATGTGGGATTCTCCCTGGCCGGGCGTCGAACTCGGGTCGCCACTGCCGACAGCTCCACAGCGCAGCGCTTAACCGCTGCGCCACCAGGGAGGCCCTGTTGCCTGTTTTTTTTTAATGTGCGCTGTTCTCACTGGCATGAGGTGGTATCTCATTGCGGTTTTGATTTGCATTTCTCTGATTATAAGTGATGTCGAACATTTTTTCATATACTTATTGGCCATTTGCTTTTCTTCTTTGAAGAAGTGTCTTTTTAGCTCTTCTGCCCATTTTTTGACTGAATTGTTGATTTTGTTTTTGTTGAGTTGTGTGAGCTCCTTGTAGATTTTTGTTATCAGTCCTTTATTGGTTGCATTGTGTGCAAAGATTTTCTCAATTAGTAGGGTGACTGTTTGTTTTGGTTATTGTCTCTTGCTGTACAGAAGATTTTTATTGCTGGTGGGAATGCAAACTGGTCCAACGACTGTGGAAAGCTGTATGGCAGGTTGTCAAACTGCTAAAAATGGAGCTTCCATATGACCCAGTAATACCATTTCTGAGAATCTACCCAAAGGACAAAAAACATTAATCAAAAAAACATTAATCCAAAAAGATACATGCACCTGTATGTTTATTGCAGCATTGTTTACAATAGCTAAGATATGGAAACAATCCAGATGCCCCAAAATAGATGACTGGATCATGAAGAGGTGGTACATATACACAATGGAATACTATTCAGCATTCAAAAAACATCAACACATGCAATTCGCAACAACATGGATGGAGCTAGAAGAGATCATGCTAAGCAAAATAAGCCAGAAAGAAAGAGAAAAATATCGAATGATTTCACTTATAACAGTTATATAGGGGAACCAAATAAGAAAATGACATTCAGTGAGGGAGGGGGTGAATAAGGGCTCAAAAAGTGGGAGAAAAGAGCACAAGGGACTATGGTTATGGTTCACGGGTGAATCAGTGGTGGGTAACCTACGGGGAATACAAAATAATGTAAAAGATATGAATTACAAAAAATTTCAATTCAATTAAAAAAAACAAGTAAGTCTTTGTCAAAGAGAAGAGGGGCAGCATTTATTGTATAGTTACAGAGGGCAAATCAATTCAAATGTTTCATGAAGTCAGAATTTTGGCTTACCTCTAAGGAATGTCCACAAGTAATTGAAAATGCCCTCCTCACTGGAGTTGTTTAAACAGAAGCCCATTTTACAGAAATGTTCAAGAATGGTTTTCTGCATCAAGTAGAACTTTGAATTAGAAGACCTTTAAAATTTCCTCCAAAACTAATGTTCTCCCAATGTATTTTTCAGTTTTCATTGCAGTTGCAAGGATTGGACTCAAAGTTTTTCCAGAATGAAGTCATGTTACAGACTTCTAGCCTGCATTTTTAGTTTGGTAAACAGCAACTCACAAGTTGTTGACTTCACACTGTTGTTGACATAAACTGGGAAAGGACTCAAAACACAAGATAATAAATTGAATGTCACAAACTGCTGAGAGTTTGGGAGAAGGAAATTAGGAGGGGCTCTCATATCAAAGGACTATGATCTGAGCCAAAATTCATCCCAGTCTGGAAGTGGAGGGATCTAAGTGAACGGGCTAGGTGTGAAGAGAATGCACACCTGTTGGTTTCTTTTTTAAAAAAATATATTTACTATTATTTGTATCTTTTACATTATAGTGTATTCCCCGTATATTACCCACCACCAATTCACCCATGAACCATCACCACAGTCCCTTGTACTCCCCTCTCCCCCGTTTTGAACCCTTATCCTCCCCTTCCCTTGCTGAATATCTCTCTCTTATTTGGTCCCCCTATATTACTGTTATAAGTGAAACCATTCGATATTTTTCTCTTTCTGGCTTATTTCGCTGAGCATGATCCCTTCTAACTCCATCCATGTTTCTGCGAATTGCATGTGTTGATCTTCTTTGAATGCTGAATAGTATTCCATTGTGTATATGTACCACATATTCTTGATCCAATCATCTGTTTTGGGGCATCTGGGTTGTTTCCATATCTTAGCTATTGTAAACAGTGCTGCAATAAACATACAAGTGCATGTATATTTTGGATTAATGTTTTTCTGTCCTTTTGGTAGATTCCTAGAAGTGGTATTACTGGGTCATATGGAAGATCCATTTTTAGCAGTTTAAGTAACCACCATACAGCTTTCCATAGTGATTGGACCAGTTTGCATTCCCACCAGCAGTGTAGGTAGACTTCCCTTTTCTCCACATCCTCACCAACATTTGTTGTTTCTTGTTTTTTTAATATGTGCTATACTCACTGGTGTAAGGTGGTATCTCATTGTGGTTTTCATTTGCATTTCCCTAATTATGAGGAATGTTGAACATTTTTTTCATATGCCTGTTGGCCATTTGCATTTCTTCTTTGGAGAAGTGTCTTTTAAGTACTTCTTCCCATTTTTTGACTGGATTTTTTTAACATTTTTTTTAAAGTTCTTTGCGTCTTTTTTTTTAAGATTTTATTTTATTTATACATACAAGCTGGGGTACAGGCCAGAGGCGTGGGGCGGCGAGAGGGTTCACCAGAGACAGAGTGGGGAGCAGAATAGGCAGATCAGAAGTACACTGCTGAGGGGAGCAGCGAGCAAGGCAGGAGAGGTCTGCCGCACCATGTGGGTTTCTCCCCAGCTGGGCGTCAAACTCGCGTCGCCGCTGCCGACAGCTCCACAGCACAGCGCTCAACCACTGTGCCACCGGGAAGGCCCTTGACTGGATTTTTTGCTTTGTTTTTGGTGAGTCGTGTGAGTTCTTTGTAGATTTTTGCAATCAGTCCCTTGTCTGTTGTATGGAGTGCAAATATTTTTTCCCAGTCAGTAGGCTGTTTCTTTGTTTTGTTTAATGTCTCTTTTGCTGTACAGAAGCTTTTTAGTTTGATATAATCCCAGCTGTTTATCTTTTCCTTCATTATCTTTGCTTTGGGGGATGTGTCTTTAAAAATATTACTAAGATGTATGTCATGTATTGTTTTGCCTACATTGTCTTCTATATATTTTATGATTGCAGGTCTTACATTCAATCTTATCCATTTTGAGTTGGTTCTCATGCATAGCGTGAGGTAGTAGACTAGGTTCATTTTTCTGCATATAGTCATCCAGTTTTCCCAGCACCATTTGTTAAACAAACTGTCCTTGTTCCAATGCATATTCTCTGCACCTTTATCAAAGATTAATTGTCAACATATATGTGGATTGATTTCTGGGTCCTTTATGCTATTCCATTGATGTGTGTGTCTATTTTAGTTCTAGTACCATGCAGTTTTAATTATTATGGCTTTGTAGTATAGTTTGAAGTCTGGGAGGGTGATACCTCCATTCTCCTTTTTGGCCAGGAGAGCTTTGGCTATTTGAGGATTTTTGTGGTTCCATATGAACTTCATCAGTATTCGTTCTATCTCTTTGAAGAATATCATAGAACTTTTAATTGGAATAGCATTGAATCTGTAAATTGCTTTTGGTAGTATGGCCATTTTGATAATGTTGATTCTTCCAATCCATAAGCAGGGGATGTCTTTCCATTTCTTTGTGTCTTCTTCTATTTCTTTTAGTAGTGTTTTACAGTTTTCTTTGTATAGATCCTTCACCTCTTTTGTTAGGTTTATTACCAGGTATTTGATTTTTTTGGTTTCGATTGTAAAAGGGGTGGTTTTCTTGATTTCCTCCTCTTCTGGTTGATTGTTTGCATATAGGAAGGCTACTGATTTTTGTGTGTTGATTTTCTATCCCTCTACTTTACTAAATTGATTGATAATTTTGATTAGTTTTTTTGTGGAGTTTTTTTGGATTCTCTATGTATATTATCATATTGTCTGCAAATAGTGATAGCCTTACTTCTTCGTTCCCTATTTGGATTCCTTGTATGCCTTTCTCTTATCTTATTGCTCTGGCTAGGACTTCCAGTATTATATTGAAAAGCAGTGGTGACAATGGACATCTTTGTCTTGTTCCAGATTTAAGGGGAAAGGCTTTCAACTTTTCACCGTTGAGAATGATATTGGCTGTGGGTTTTTCATATATGGCCTTTATCATATTGAGGTATGTTCCTTTTGATCCTAGAATTTCGAGGGCTTTCATCATAAATGGATATTGGACTTTGTTGAATGCTTTCTTATCATCTATTGATATGATCGTATAGTTTTTATTTTTCTTTTTATTGCTGTGTTGTATTACATTTATTGACTTTCTTATGTTGAACCATCCTTGTGCCCCTGGAATAAATCCCACTTGGTCGTGGTGAACTCTTTTTGTTGCATTGTTGGATCCTGTTAGCTAAAATTTTATTGAGAATTTTTGCATCAATGTTCATTAGATTGGCTTGTAGTTTTCTTTTTTGTGTGTTGTCCTTGTTCGGTTTTGGTATTAGGGTGATGTTGGCTTCATAAAACGTATTTGGCAGTATTCCTTTCTTCTCAATTTTTTTAAAAGGTTTGTGTAGGATAGGCACTAGTTCATTTCTGAATGTTTGGTAGAATTCATTTGTGAACCCAGCTGGCTGTGGGCTTTTGTTTTGGGGAAGGGTTTTGATTACTGTTTCAATTTCACTGCTTGTAATTGGTCTGTTTCAGTGTTCTATTACTTCTTGATCTAGCTTAGGGTGTTTGTATAATTCTAAGAATTTGTCCATCTCTTCTAGATTGTTTAACTTGTTTGCATATACTGTTCATAGTAGTGTCTGATTATTCTTTCGATTTCTGCTGTATCTGTTGTAATTTCTCCTCTTTCAATTATGATCCTATTTATTTGTGCTTTTTCCTGATTTTTCTTTGTGAGCCTGGTTAGAAGTTTGCGTATCTTGTTTGTTTTTTCAAAGAACCAGAATTGGTTTCATTGATCTTTGGATTTTTTCTTAAACTTCTATTTCATTTATTGCTGCTTTGATTTTTATTATTTCCTGTTTTATATTGGCTTTTGTGTTCTTTTGTTGTTCTTTTTCTAGTTCTTTAAGGTGTGATGTTAGGTTTTTTCTTAGCGATCTTTCTTGTTTTTTGATGTGAGCCTGTATTGGTATGTATTTTCCTCTTATAACTGTTTTTGCTGTGTCCCATACATTCTGGAAGTAGTTCCTCATTGCCGTTCGTCTCCAGGAACATTTTAATTTCTTCTTTGATCTCCTCATTGATCCAATGGTCTTCCAGTAGTGTGGGTTTCAATCTCCATGAGGTAGGGGGGTTCCTTGTTTTCTTTACATGGTTTATGTCCAGTTTGATGCCTTTATGGTCGGAGAGGATAGTTGGTATGATTTTGATCTTTGCGTATCTGTTGATGTTTGTCTTGTGTCCCAGTCTGTGATCTATCGTGGAGAATGATCCATGTGCATTTGAGAAGAATGAGTACTCAGATTTTTTGGGGTGCAGTGTCCTAAATATATCTGTTAAACCCATGAGATCTATGTCTTTATTTAGGGCTCTAGTGTCCTTACTTATTTTTTGTCTTGATCTATCCATTTGTGAGAGTGGAGTGTTGAAGTCTCCTACTATATATGTATTTTCTCTAATGTCTGTTTTCAGAGATGATAATAGTTGTCTGACATATTTTTGTGCTCCTTCATTTGTTGAGTATATGTTGATGATTGTTATGTCTTCTTGATATATTGTCCCTTTAATCAAAATGTAATGACCATCTATGTCTCTTTTTACTTTTTTAACTTTGAAGTCTATTTTATCTGATGTAAGTATAGTTGTTCCTGCCTTCTTTTTTGGTCCATTTGCTTGTAGAACTGTTTTCCAAACTTTTACTTTCAATCTGTGTTTATCTTTTGTAGTTAGATATATTTCCTGTAGGCAGCAAAAGGTTGGATTCTGTTTTTTAATCCAATCTGCTACCCTGTGTCTTTTTATTGATGAGTTTAATACATTTACATTCAGAGTTAATATTGATACATTGATGACTGTATTATCCATTTTGTTGGCCTTTTTGTGATTTTATTCCTTACCTATTTCTGTTCTTCCTATTCATTCTTCTGTTGGTTTTGACTTTAGGGTTTCTTGTAGTATTTTTTGGAGTGGGAGTTTTATAGTGATGAATTTCTGGAGATTTTATTTTTCTGAAAAGGTTTTTATCTTTCCTTCATAGATGAATGAGAGCTTTGTGGGGTAGAGAATTCTTGGTTGGAATTTGTTGGCTTGGAGTTTGTTAAATATGTAAATCCATTCTCTTCTAGCCTGTAGTATTTCCTCTGAGAAGTCTGATGTCATCCTAATTGTTTTCCTTTATAGGTTTTCTGCTTCTTTGCCCTTATCATTTTCATTGTTTCCTTGTCTTGGACCTTTGGGAGCTTTACAATTATGTATCTAGCAGTGATTCTCTTTTTGTTGAGATAATTTGGAGTCCGTCTAGATTCCTGTAAGTTTATTTTCATTTCCTTTTTCATGTTCAGGAAGTTCTCTTCAATTATCTCCTTGAATAGCTTTTCAGTTCCTTGGTCTCTCTCTTCACCTTCTGGTACTCCTATGACTCTTATATTTCCTTTCCTCGTGGTGTCTGATAGCTCTCAGAGGGTTTCCTCCTTCTTTCTTTGTACTTCTCTTTCCTTTTCTTCTTTGTTTCTTTTTATGTTTGTATCTTTGAGAACTGATTCGTTCTTGCATTTCTTCTATCTTCTTGGCTCTTCCAGATATCCTCCAGTTCCTTCACTTTCTTTCTAAGTTCATTAATTTTGTTCTTCTTTCTGCATTTTCTGTAAACTCTTTAATTATTTTCATTATGGCTTTTTTAAATTCTTTATTTGTGAGTTGGAGATATTTTTGAATATCCATATTGTCTGGTTCTGGAGCTGGAGGTTGGCTTCCCTTCAGTGGTATAATATTCCTAGAAGAGCCTGCTTGATCATTTGTAGTTTCTTTCCTTCCTGTTGTTAGCCTTCAGCTTTGCTCTGTTAGTACTGCCCCGTACCTCTCATGTTGGTGGGCATGATTTCTGATTTCACTTGCTGAGCTGTGGTCATGTCTGTCTAGTGTCTGAGCTGCTGTGACTGAGTAACGTCTGGGTGTTTTTCTGTTATGGTAGATGTTGACTGGGTTATGCTTTACAGCAGAAGCTCCTGCTTTTTCAGCTCCCACTGCAAGGAGTGGTGTCCAGTTTCTCATCCCATTGTATTTAAGAGTCTCATGTGGCGATTTGCCCCTCCAGACACACTCTTTGTCCTAGTCCACTGAGAGGTGCCTGCTGGGAGGGTGGAATGTATTTCTCTGTTGGACTTATAGGTCCCTTTAGACATGTCTCAGATGTGTTCTAAGATCAAAAGTGAATTGGGAGAGAGGGAAAGGATATGGGTAGAGAGGAGGGTGTTAGGGAGATTTAGAAGGTAAGAGAAGCAAGAAGGGGCTATATAGGGGGAGGGAGAAAGGGAAGATGGAGTAGGAGGGAATGTAGCAGTGGGGGAGAAGAAGGTAGTTATGATGATGATGACAGAGGTAAAGAAGAAAGATAGAGGAATTAGAAGACAGGTAGTGGAGAGGGAGATAGGTCGTAAATAACCAGTTGGTCAATAAACATGTACTATACAAAACAGAACAAAACAAAACAAAACAGAGGACAGACAGACAAATAAAAAAAAAGACTAATAGACACACATACAAACAACTAAAAGAAAGACCCAGATCTAAACACACATACCTCCACCCACCTACACACCCAAATACACACACACACACACACACACACACAGAGAAACAATGGAGAAGACCTCCCGTGATGCACTCTAGATTTGTTGTGAAAATGAGCTATGAACTTCAGGTATGATTTAAGGAGGAAGGCACTCTTCCAGGGCCCTGGAGGTAGTTGTGTGAGTCAATAGAGGTCTTTAGTCTTTTACCCCCTGTGGTCTTGGGGTTTCCAGAGACCCCTGCTGCAGTGGTAAAAGATGCTGACACCCCCTGCCTGGGAGTTGCAGTCCTGTCTTTTCTGGATGAGGTTGGCCCAGCTTTCCCCTTTTTACTCCTCCTGGAAGTTTCCCTGGGCTGTCTCTGAGCTGCAGCTGGTTCTGCACATGGGGGAGGGGCAGCTCCACGCCACCTTCTGGGGCTGCAGCTGGGTCTCCAGGTCAGGGAGGGGCTGCTCCTGCTGCTGTCCTGTATCTTACAAACAGATGTAACTTGGGGGGGCATCTGCATCTGCCCCCCTGTCTTTTTGGGGATGCCCCCAGAAGCTCCAGGTCCCAACCTCCTGCTTTCAACCTCCTCCCCTCTTACTTCTGATCACTGTGGTCCAGCTCTGTAGGTGGGTGAGGAGAGAGTTCTGATGAGTTTCTTTCTTCTTTATTCTGTTCCCTCAAGTTCCCTTCACGTTGGAATCACTGGTGGAGGTGCTGCAGCCTGTGCAGTGTGTCTGAGTCTCTTTGTCTCCTCAGTATCTCGCTACTACCTCTCCTTATCAGATGTTTTCATTGGAGAGTTCAAGCCTAGGGATCCTTCACTACCATGTTGGGTCACGTGATTCACCTGTTGGTTTCTATGTGAGTGATTTTAGATTATGAAGAGTTTTGAGGAAAAAATATATCTAAGCACAAATAACATGTGGAGCAAGGGGACCCCAGCAAGCAGTGGAGTAGGTCAGTTGGTAGCTCTCCTGGGCAGGCAAGGGGTATCCCAGTAGCACAACAGACACTGTAAGCAGTAGAGTAGAACTGATAAGGCCCTTACGTGGTAAACCTTGGCTGGCCTCACTGTGCCCCAGGGCAAACAGTGGGACCTGGAAGAAGACTCACTACATTCAGCTTCTGCAGACATGGGTGCAGGCCACGGTGAACTCTGGGGCAAGTCTTGGAAGCAGCCTCACAAGGAGTAGCCCTCAGCAAACCTCAGTGAGCACCAGAAAGGATCTCAAAACAAACACATAAAAGTAGCCTCCCTCCACAGTCATCAGCAAGCTCCAGGGAGAGCTGAGGAAACAGATGCATCACAGTAGGCTTTCACAGATCTCAGTGAGCCATGGGGCAGGTTTTTGTAGAAGCCCCACTAGGGAGGGGACCCCAGCAGAACTCAATGAGCCTCAGGAGGTTCCTGGAAGGAAACTTCACCACTGTAGACCCCAGCAGACCTCAGCAAGCCCTGGGACCAGGAAGCAGGCCAATGCTGTAGGCCCCCATGGAATCCAGCAAGCCCCAGTGAGTGTCCTGTAAGCAACCCAGACCTGAGAAGTCTTGACAAGCAATAGAATAGACAGGTCTTGGCAGAGTCAACTGCATAATCTGGTCCCTATAGGCTGCAACTCTTTGAGCAGTGAGTCAAAGAGACACAGTTCAGACAGATAGTCTCTTGGATAAGAGTGCGATTGATTATCCCTTGGTCAGAAGAGACTAGTACAGACATCAAGAGGGTTGACACTCAGGATTCATCCTATGTTGAACAGGAGGTGAGTGGAGAGAGGAACTTGTGGGTTGTGTACTGGAGTAGAAGACACTAGTGGTAGGACAATCAGTTCAGCCTAGTCCCTGGAGAGAGGGGAATGGAGGTTCAGTGGAGGCATACTCCCTTGAAAGAAGGGAAAACCTTGTGGAAGAGCTGGAGTACTCCACACAGACTGGGACTCCAGTAAAGATAATAGCAGAGAAGACATTCCAATCTACTCTCCTGCTTCCTACCGCTCGATACTGGTGCTTACATTGTGAAGCATACAGAGAACACAAGAATTGCTGAGTCTCTCATCTAAAACCTCAGAGTACAGGGTTATCAGGGCATAAACACAAGTCATTCCCTTATCAACATCTGGATCCCTGCAAGTCCTGCCCTACCCTGTGTACTCAGCCACTAAAAAGTCAGATCTGAGTACATAGAAATGGCAAATAAATAATTGCCAAAGATATTAAAAGCAATAATAAATAGGGAGACCACAAGTAAAAAAATGGGCAGAAGTCCTGTTACTGCACTAGGGAATTGTTAAAGCAGCCTGAGTTCTTGCAATATCACACCTTTCTTGCAACCACCTTTCTGGACTGGTGAGGTCCCAGAATCACTTCAGGGAAATCTAGAGTAGCTTCCCATGAGACCACAACAGTAGCCCAGACTGGTTAAGTCCAGGATTCATGACAGGTCAGTGCTAGAGTTACACTACAACTTGCTACCTACCAAAAGACCCCACCAGCTGCCTGCCCATACCAGTGAAACCACTGAACAGTGAGGGGGGAGGAGCCACACCCAACAGAAGTCCCACATATAGCAGTTGGGCCCCAAAGCAAATAATGGGGAGAAGGACAAGCCCCCAAAAGTCACATGAGTCATTTGAGGGAGTAATACTGGGTTGCTGGAAAAGTCATGATGCCATTTTTGCATAGAAAAAAATACATCATGGTTTTTCCAGCGACGCAATACATCTCAGAATAAATCTCCAGAAACAAACTTCAAGTTCATGGGAAGAAAAGTTCCTCCTGTCAGATAGTGTTTAAAATTGCCATGATAAAGAAACTCAAAGAAGCCCCAAAACATGGCGGCGAACAGACGCTAGGATAAGGCTCTCCTGCAAAAAATCGATTCTTGGAGAAAAATATCCCTAACTTTGAGAGCTGTCTCAATGAGAACCGGATACCCTACGCAATACAATCGACCCTGGAGGTGCTTTGGACTTATAAATAAACTGAAGAGTCGGAGTAAAGAGAAGAGAGGGGACATCTAATCCCACACAAAGGAGGAGCAGAGAGGAGAGATGGGCGGACCAGCTCCCCCTGAGAGCCACTGAATACAAGGTTAGAAACTGTGGTGAGGTCGGAGGGCTCCGGCCAGCCGACTGGGAGCGCAACCCCCACTCCCCCACCCCACGAGCCCCCTCTCTTCCCTGCATGGCAGCCCTGAGGAGCAGGAAAGCGGGAGGGTCACTGTGTCCCATGCCCCACCTGGGGCTAGGTAACATCTCAAAGGAGAGAAAGTACAAGCAAGAAACCTCCTCCCCCCTGTCTGCTAAGTGATAGAGTAGCCAGAAATACCGGTTGGGCTGGAAAACCTCCTGCGGCGACAACCTCTTTCTGGGCTTTAGAATGCAAATGAATAGGAGGGGAAAGAAAGAATTTAAGGACTATTGACTCACAATCCCCAAAACCCCTCCCATACCTGTTGCAAAAAAATCTCCAGGATGGAATTTAAAGACTATTGACTGACAATTCCCAAAATCTCCTGTTGATAAACCCTCTGGCCACACCCTCCCCTGCAAAGTGTCAGCATCTTGGCACACGGAGGGCAGCAAAAAACAAACAAACAAACAAACAAACAAAAAAGACCACAACAGGTGGTGAACACGGCCCAGCACTCACCACCCCCTCCAATTTCTAGGCGGCTGCACACTGGCACCTTAGAAAGTAGGTGAGGTGAAACGCTGATCAACAGCCACCCATAACCTCCACCCCTGCACCCCTTTGTGGAGTAGCAGGCCCCAAGCAGCAGAAAACAAACTAAGACCAGGAGCTCCCAAACCCCCCCCCACCAGACATAACCCCAGGGGCAGGAATAGCCCCAAGCAAACATCGGAGGTAAGGGGGGGGGAGAGGGGAAAAAGAATAGAAAGACTCCAAGCAAGGACTAATGACAGCAGCAACAACAAGACAACAACATATGTTGCTGGAAAGGAGGGGCTGAACCCCAGCAGGGGACCCAACAAGAAACCACAGAACCTGGGAGCAAAAGGACTACAGAACTCCAAATTCACATTACCCCAATACGTTATTTTCTTTATTATTATTTTTTATTTTTTACTAGTTTATTATTATTATCCCTTTTATTCTTTTTACGACTATTTTATTTTATTTTTTACTATATTATTATTATTATCCCCCCCTTTTTTATTATTATAAATTTTTTTTTAATTTTTTTTTTTAACGTTTAACTTACCTTTTTCTCTTGGTCCTGCATTGCTACTTTTCTTCATCTCCTTTCCCCTTTTCTTTCTTCTCCCTGTTTTTTCTTTCTTTCTTTCTTTCTTTTTTCTCTTTTCTTTTTTTTTCCTCTTTTCCCCTTCCTCTCTTTTCTTTCTCTGTTACTACAAACCACCCCTTCATCTTCGCTAATTAAACTCGGAACCGGAAACACACTGGAGACACGCCACGAGAAACACAAAAATTCAACAAAGAATAATAAGAAAAACCAGAAGCTATCTAGTCACAGCCAAGGCAACTCAGACACTAGG